>ML793804.1:122446-132822 GCA_009831015.1 Picea engelmannii
AGCTATAAAGTCTTCCATTGTTCCTAATTGTTTCAACTTTGTCAAACGGCCCAAATGGTTGGTGTCAGTGTCAAAACGTTCATAAAGCTCTGCCACAAAGTGTGTCCAAGCAATATACCCTTGACGAGAAGTTTTTCTCCATTGCCACCATTGCCAACATTCTTGATCTAAATGGAGAACACCATATTGGAGTTTGGCCAAGTCATCTGTAATGTCGTATAAAGAGAAATAAGGTTCCATTTGGGTTACCCAACCAATGGGGTCCGAGCCATCAAATTTGGTCACATCCACCCGCGGAAGGCGTAGGTCACGTTGAAAGTGATGGTTCTGAAAGTTATGGGAATGAGAGGAATGGTCACCTTTAGTATGTGGAGGTGAGGAAGAGGAAGGGTTATCTGTAGGGATATGCAGTTTGGTGCAGAGTGCCGAAAAGACTGATTCAAGCTGGGTGGTGAAGTCTTGTTTGATTTCCTCCATTGAGGACTGCATGGTTGTATTGATGGCGACAACATTGGCACTGAGTTGTTTCACTTCTTGTTGGGTCTCGATGAGACCAAATTGCAAGGTGTTGAAGCGAGCTTCCATGTCTTGGCTACGGGTATGGGCCATGAGGATGGGGGAACTGAAAAGGGGCGGGAGGGGTCAAAAAATTTTGCCGAAAAAATGATATGGATGAATGTGATAAGGGCGAAGAGATGAATCCAATGGAATAGGTCTCAAATAATGGTGAAAAAATTTCCAAACTTTTTTTTTTTTTTTATTACATTTGCAGAGTTATACTCCGGTCTGAAAAATACTGCAGAGAGGAAATGCCCAAATTCTTAACCAGAAAGAAATGTGTATTTACTTGGCAACCCGAACACAGTTGCACAGCAATAGATCTTGTTTGTTTTAATTTGTTTATGTTTCTGTCCCCAAGGGTTAGGTATTCAAGGGTTCTACAAACAAGGGTTTGACCTGTGCTATAGCTCTCTGATATACGTGCGAAGTCCAACAGTAGTACTCGGCCCAATATCTCAGGGCACTAACTAAGGAGGATAGACCGTACCCTTAGCCGTACTACCCGACTACCCAGGTACTAGAGAGTATCTTCCCGAGTGCTATTCTCGGTGACACTATAGTAGTCAGGCGGTCGATCAGTTTATCTAAAGAGGGCTTCAGGTAATCTAGGCCGATCCGTACACAGGTGTTGTCTGATGCACTATCACTCGAAGGGGTACCAACAGGGGTTACAAGGGTGGCCAACAGATGTGCGCTTAAGTACCACTTGTATTTCCTGTGTGTGTGAATCCCTCAACCGCGGGTTTATGCGCGTAACGACAGATCTCTGTGGCTTAAAGACGTCGGAATACATCTCTACCCTGGAAAAAAAATTAACCCACACTTTCTGCCAAGAAAAGTGCTCTGATACCACTTGTAATATACCAGATATAAAATGTATGCAGAACAGAAATAAAATGCTAGCAATGGCAGAATAACAGCAATATAACCACAATAACACTGAAATGATATGAGAATAATAACAGAAATAGCACTTTGAATTTGAAAGCAATGTTCACGGGCCTCTTCGAGGGGGCAACCTTCAGTTGAGCAGAGCTCTATTACAATAATATCCAAGTTAGGGTTCTCATACCCTCAACTCCTATGTATACTAAAAAGAAGCATCTAGAGGAAGATCCTTCTAGAAGCAAAAGCTTATATTAGGTCTTCTTACATCCGCCTTATTCTATTTTATTGAAAGGCCTTATTAATATTGACCTTTATTACATCCGAATATATTGTTCTACCTATGTGCGGGTTAGGACCCTAACATGCTCTAGTTTTGTTGTTATCAAATTTGAAACGATGTTTCTTCCCTGCCAAACATGCTTCGCATACACCTTTATCTTCCTCAATGTTAAGCAATCCATTCATCAAATTATGTTTATAAAGCAACTTCAAATAAAATAGTGAATATGACCATATCTTTCATGCCATAATTGATTTTTTGAAGTAGAACATGTCAAAAAAGCTTGTTTTTGCTTTGGAATACCATCAAACCTGTACATATCATTACATTGCAATCCTCTCGCAATGATGTTGTTGGTATGATATTTAATCAAACACTATTTCTTATCAAACACAACAATGTAATTTTCATTAGTAATTTTACTAACAAAAAGCAAGTTTATCTTTAAGCCAAGAACATACAAGACATTCTATATATTTTTGATGCAATCTCCTGAAACTCTCATGGGTACTTCACCTCTTCTTTGTACATCATGAATACTATCATCACCAAGAATAATGACCTTGTTATCACAGGGAGCAAGTTTTGAAAAAACTTCTTTCTTATCAATCATATGTTTGGTGGCTCCCGAATCAATGTACCAAACACATTGAGAAGTAGAGATGTCAGTATAAGAAGCCATAAACAAATAATTAGTGGCAGGTTCTTGTGGAACAACTATACTACTTTTTACAAAATGTCTTTGATGCCTTCAGCGTCTACTTCTTGATCTATGATGTTCTCTACCTCTATTCTTGTCAGCCTCATGTCTTTGTTTAAGATAAGACTCTTCTTCATTTTGATTATTCTTGCTACAATAATTGCAATCTGATTTGAAGAATTTTGCCTCCAATTTTGATGCATGTTACCCCCCCATGCCTAGGGGTAACTAGAGGAGATCATGTCTCAAGGCCCGCAATGGAGAACATGATCTACACCATGATGATGATGACCAACATGTCCACAGATGGCAGCCCCCCTCATTTGCCTCTCAGCTGGATCAACCAAGGCTCATCACATTCAAGCAACCCAAAGTATGGGAGATGGTAAGCTATTGTCACCATGAGGTATGTTAGTCCTTCTTTCATGCAAAGTGTTTTTCTTAATTTGTCAGGCATGTGGATGGGGATCTTTGGTTCAAATTGGATAATGGATCACTAGTTTGGGAAATTGTGTCAATTTCCTTGTTTCCCCTTGGTGGCCAGCTTTTGTGCCCTAGTCCCGTGTTGTCACCACCTAGGGAAAAGGGGTAATACCGGGAGGCCTTCCCAAGGGTAATGTTCCACTCCCGATCATACTTGACACTTTCCATTATGGATCCTCTCATATTGTACTAAACTTCATCTATGGTCCATGCTCTCATGAGAAGAAGGGGTTGAAGGCCTAGAGGTTTTTTCGCAGCTACTATAAAAGATTAAGAAAATGATGCTAGAAATGAAAGTGAACATAGCAAAGCAAGACCACCAAAATCCGGTCCAACTTCAGCTCTACTCATTCAGTGCTCGCCCCGGTCCCAAAAAAGTGATGCTAAAGCTTGAAACCTTTTAAAGGGGACTAGCAAATATAATATAAAAATAAAGGATTGGAAAGATGGCTAATAAAGGGGTTTGGAAAAGGGTGGCACGCAAATATTGGGTAACTCAAGGGCAAGTGCACCCTCCACAAAGGCACTCATAGAGATGGATTCATAAGACCATAAGCCATGAAGTAACCCCTGAACCATATCACTTTCACACTTACTCCTGGTGGGTTTTTTACTTTCCCTTGTCACTCTCGGGCCCTATCCCTCTACCTAGGTTATTTTATTTCCTGTCTAGGTGGAACACCTAATAGGGTTGGATGAAGACCCTCCCATACATAAACTTGGTAACTCGCATGGGGTCCTGGGCTAGTGTGATGCTTGAAGGGGATACTGAGGTGAATTATCTTACATGGCTTATATCTAAAGCTGCAACTTACTTTGTATGCTTTAAGGACTAATGTTTCTTATAAAATTTGGCTAACCATATCTTATACTTTGGCTTGTTTTGGATGCCCCTGCCATGGTTCTTGAGGGACATCTTTGGCTTGTACCCGAGACGTTGTGCCTTATTGCAGGACTTTGGCACGTGTGATGGAGAGAAGTGGGTCATCCAGTGACTCGCCACCCTCAGAGAGTGGCTCTCACAGTCTCAGAACCTTAGATGATGGACAGATTGGCTTGGTCTGAGCAGTTCTGGTCACTATGCCACATATGGGCTGGAAGCCCCATAGGCTAGGTAGGGTACCCCAGGGCTTTGGTGCACAGAGAATGGAGGACGTTGCAGTAGAAGGTATTTGGACCCTACAAATGGGTTTTGCTCCATGAGGTACAAGTCAGATATTGTGGTAATTGTCACTTTAATACTTGAGGCATTTGAATATGTTGCATTTAAAGTTGATTTTGATTATAGAACATATGCTTGGAAATTATGCTCTTTTCCCTATTTCACCTTGGTAGTTGACATTATGCCCTATTAAGTGGTCACCTTGGGGATGGGTTTGCTACTGGGAGGTCCCCTTGACGAGTCATCGTGCCATTCCCTGATCATACTTATCATTTTTCACACTTCATCCTTTTCATTTCCTTATCTTTTGGTATTTTTGGGTATACTGACCCAAGAAGGGATAGTACCTCATTTTATGGGAAGAAGGGATTGAAGGCCAAAAGGAATGCAGTTGGAAAAAGATAAAAGCTAAACTATAACCTTCCAGATGCTCGCCCAAAGAGGTCTTGAGAACGATGAAACGTTTCTCCTAAAAATCAAAGACCTACTAAAAACAATTTCATATTATATAGACGTCCCACTTGTTGAGGGATCTACACAAGTGCGTTACAACCTTTGCTTTACCCCTATGGCACTCTGTGTACCTCTCCCTTCAAGTGACATTGTAGTACTGCCCCCCAAGCTTTATGTTACCCATTGGGAGTACCCAGTTGTTCTGGACTTTAATTAAATAATGGAAAATGAATGGGCTTGGAAAAAGGATGCATTGAAAATGAAGGTGCAGCAAACCCTCTACAAAGGCACCCATAAATGAGACAATACGAACCCTTGTATGTCATGAACTCCATGCCCAAAAGTATTATCCCCATCCACTTCATCTCCTCCACATCACTTAGAGAGGGTCCACCTAGGAAATACTCCTCAACCTAAGGAATGATTCACCCAATAGGTCACCTTGTCAACCCTCCCATACCTAAACTTGGCAAATTGAATAGGGTCTTTGAGCACTTGCCTAAATTGATAAGGTATTTTTGATGCACATGTTTAGGCGGCTCTTGTGTTAAATGTGATTTTACTTGCCATGATATATTTGACTTGAGACCCTTGGAGGGCGCACTTGTTTGTCTTTGCAGGACCTTGTTTGATGGACGTTTTGAAGGAACAAGCCCAGCTTGGGCCTTCATTGGGGCTTGAAGCCCACCGGTTGGATGCCATAGCCCAAACCTTGGGGAAAGACAAAAGATTAAAGTTGCCTTTGGAGGCAAAGGAAGACACCTTGGAGAACCTCACCTAGCCCTTACAAGCCCAACGACTTGCCTTTGAAGGCTAAAACGTTGCATCTTGGGGCTTGACGCCCTGTTTAGGGCTAGGGTTTGGTTGTGATGATGATGTTTTGATGGACACTTGGCACCTTTGGAGGAGGATGATCCCTTGCATCATGGAGAAGAGCCTAGCGCATGAAGAGAAGCCTTAGGAGGCCCAACGACTTCCTCCTTTTTGCTCAACGACTTGCTAAAGTGCCAAGACGTCACCCTAGAAGGGGTTGACGTCACCTTTTAGGGTTTCCTTATGTGCAAATTTTAAGTTAAATTTAAATTACTTTGTAAAGGGGAAAAATAAAGGGGATGGCTCCCTTATTTTGTGGTTTACACTAACTAAATGTGGACAAACACCTTTTAGAGGTTTTGTATAAATAAGGATCAAAATCATTTCACTTATACAATAACACTCTCATGTGAGGAGAGCTACTTGGATGAAATTTTCACCCCTGTTGGGAAATTTACATCTCTCTCTCTCTCTTATGCTATGGCTTATACTTGTCTAGTGGAGCTAAGTGATGCGCTATCTCTTGGAGGCTATTCTCTTGCTATGGTGATGAAATTTTCTTGGTAAACAAGGGTTTGTCTAGCATTTTTCTTGAAATTGGTAAGAAAAATATGTATATTGTTAGTTCTTCTTTCTTGTTTTATGGTTATTCTTGGCTAGATCCTTGGAGGAATAAAAGAGATTATACCCTCCACCAAGTTTGTCATTATTGTTTATTGAATAAGCCATTGTAAAGGTTGCTAAGAGGAGTGAAAGGGCTTACACCCTCCATTCTAAAGGTTGCTCAAGGGAGTAAAAGGGCTTACACCCCTCGAGACATAGTAGACCTGACTTAATACAAGAAGACTCCATAACCCATTTGGCAAGGCACTAATCTAATTTTGCATTGGTACACGTGATTTTGAAAGATATTGAAATTGTCCAAGTTGGAATCTTTTCTTAGTGTCTTAAGCTTGCTAAAGACACTAAGGTGTCTTGATTGGCCTAGTAGTTCCTTGGTTATAATCAACTAAAAGCTACAGCCGTTAGGGATGCAGCAAAACACTTTCAAATTCTTACTTTAACTTGATTTTCAACCGTCAAAAGTTGCTAGAAGGCTGCCATAAAAATCTACTAATCATCGTGCATCTTTTGGGTGGTTTACTTGTGATTTTTGGTGGTTGAATCTTGCTGCTGTAGCAATTCTTTGCTACAGCCATCTGGATGCTCTGAAAAATCTCTGAAAATATCCTTTTTGCAACCCTAACTCACCATCAAAGCTTGTGCCAAAGTATTGGGAATTTATCTACTTGTTATTTGATGCTTCTGAAAATAATTGATTTCATTGTTGATATATACCTTTGTTTACTACTGTAATTTAGGACAGCAAGCTTCACTTGCATGTCCCATTGATCTCAAGGCTTGTATCACTATTATTTTTCTTGTCTCGAGCAAGTGTAACATTCCAGTGCAGGTACCAAAGTCTTTGGCAACCATCCTCCACCCGCAAGACTCTTTTCCAAGCCCTTCATCTTCCTCCATCATTGACCTAAGGGGTTCCCTTCATTATCTCTCCTCCTTCCGTCTCAATCCCCCTAGGGTCACCTGGGAATCCCCCCTTGTGTAGGATTTCTCCTTCACCAAAGTGAGGGGAGTACCTATCTAAGGTGATAGTTGGTAGGTATTCCCTTAGTTGTCTCACCTTTGTAGATTGGGTTGGGCTTTTCCCAACCTACAATCCGTGCGATAACACTCCTCATGAAGACGAAGCACCAATATTTCTTCCTCCATTTGATGAAGTCATCTTAGCTTTCGTTCCTCATGCACATGAAGAAAAGAACATTATAAATTATACTCCTTTCCAAGAATCCGATGCTGCTCTATTCTATGATTCGGAAATTGAAGAGGTGTTAGAGGAACCCTCGGATGCATTAGACCCTTCATGTTATAACGAGAGTGATGATGTGATTAACAATATTGATGAGTTTATACATATTGGGAGACATAAATGGGATGTGACTTGTTAAGGCTTTAATGGACATCCCATTTATGATATTGAAGGTCATTTTCAATTGTTGTCATTAGAACAACCATATGTGATTTCTACTAATTTAGAGATTTGGCAACAAGAAGATGACATGATTACATATTTGTTCCAACCACCCACGGATGACTTAGTGCAACATTCTCACGATGATTTCCGATGGTATCCTATGGGGTTTGATACTTGTTCTTTTGAGCACTTGGATTTATTCTACAAAGAAAATTTTCAACCACCATTGTGCTCTAGTTTTGATGAGGGTAAGGACATGGTTTTCCCGGAGCAATATTTTTGTGACGAGAATTTCCAGCCTCCTTTTCTTTCACCTTGTTATTTCGCTATAGATATGGTTGGGGGTTTCTCTCATGATAGTCACTTGCCTCAACCTATGGTTTGTTCTAAGGGTTTCCAGTTTCACACACAAGACCAACAAACCTTGGGTTGGGAGCAAAATTTTTTATTAGGCCTGCTTTGATCCTTTACCTTGCGCTCTCTTCTTCCATGGACAACCTTAGAGTGTTCCCTAGGTTCCTTCTCATCCCTTCACAACCTTCAATTGATAGCTTTGTAGTTGAGGATGAGGATCTTCCTTCGTCTGATTCTTATGGCCTTGTCTTGGGATGGATAGGGCATGTTTTTAGTGATGTCTCCTTGCATGAATTTGTCCCTTCGTCCTGCGGCCTGCCTCCATTAGTGGGATTTTATGACTAGTTATGGTATGATGTATGTCTCGACTCATGACCTTTTTGTACTTGACTGCTCCAAGGGTAGATATTCTAATACAACGCTGGGATGGTTTTACTGGTTATATGATTATACCTATGTTTGAACTAACATAGAATAGAGTAGGTAGGGAGGGCATTTGCATCTTGCATTGCATTTGTATATATGTTGCATCATGCATATCATGCTAGTATAGTTGCTTCTCCTTGCATATACATGTTGAATTCTTGTTTGCATATAATGAATACATGTTAGGAATTTGATCATTGAATATTTTTCTTTATCATCTCATAGCTAAGGAATTTTTTTTCTTTTCAGTATGGTTTTGGATTATCATAGACAGTTGGTGGATCACATCCACCGACAGATACTTCTAGAGTGATTTATTGGTTGAAGTGGGTGCAGAATTGCAAGTCTTGGACAACTAGAGATGTTGAGGTTCTCATGTGCTCTACGGAGAGCACATGTCCACATGTTGGAGCCAGATTTTACCCCCCCGCCATGCCTAGGGGTAGCTGGAAGAGATCATGTCTCAAGGCAATGGAGAACATGATCTACACCATGATGATGATAACCAGCATGTCCACAGATGGCAGCCCAACAGCCCCCTCATTTTCTTCCCAGCTGGATCAACCAAGGCTCATCACATTTAAGCAACCCAAAGTATGGGAGATGGTAAGATATTGCCACCATGAGGTATGTTGGTCCTTCTTTCATGCAAAGTGTTGTGCTTAATTTGTTGGGCATGTGGATAAGGATCTTTGGTTGAAGTTGGATAATGGATCACTGGTTTGGGAAATTGTGTCAGTTGCCTTGTTTCATCTTGGTGGTCGGCGTCTGTGCCCTAGTCCTGTGTTGTCACCACCCAGGGAAAATGGGTAATACTGGGGGGCCTTCCCAAGGGTAACATTCCACTCCTAATCATACTTGAGACTTTCCATCCTGGACCCTCTCATATTGTACTAAACTTCGGCTATGAACCATGCTCTCATGAGAAGAAGGGTTGAAGGCCCAAAGGTTGTTTCGCAACTACTATAAAAGAATAAAAAAATGATGATAGAAAAGAAAGTGAACATAGCAAAGCAGGACCACCAAAAGTTGCTCCAACTTGAGCTCTACTCGTTCAATGCTCGTTCCGATCCAAAAAAGTGATGTTAAAGCTTGAAACCTTTTAAAGGGGACTAGCAAATATAATATAAAAAGCAGGGATTGGAAAGATGACTAATAAAGGGGTTTGGAAAAGGTGGCACGAAAATATTGGGTAACTCAAGAGCAAGTGCACCCTCCACAAAGGCGCTCATAGAGATGGATTCATAACACCATAAGCCATGAAGTAACCCCTGAACCATATCACTTTCACACTTACTCTTGGTGGGTTTTTTACTTTCCCTTGTCACTCTCGGCCCTATCCCTCTACCTAGGTTATTTTATTTCCCGTCTAGGTGGCACACCTAATAGGGTTGGATGAAGACCCTCCCATACTTAAACTTGAAAACTCGCATGGGGTCCTGGGATGGTGTGATGCTTGAAGGGGATACTAAGGTGAATTATCTTACATGGCTTATATCTTAAGTTTCAACTTACTTTGTATGCTTTAAGGACTAATGTTTCTTATGAACTTCGGCTAACCATATCTTATACTTTGGCTTGTTTTGGATGCCCCTGACATGGTTCTTGAGGGACGTCGTGGGCTTGTACCCAGGACATTATGCCTTGTTGCAGGACATTGGCATGTGTGATGGACAGCAGTGGGTCATCCAGTGACTCACCATCCTCAAACAATAGCTCTCACATTCTCATAACCTTGGACGATGGACAGATTGGCTTGGTTTGAGCAATTCTAGTGACTATGCCACAAATGGGTTGTAAGCCCCACAGGCTGGGCAGGGTACCCCAAAGATTTGGTGCACAAAGGATGGAGGACATTGCAGTAGCAAGTGTTTGGAAATCACTTGGAGATGCAATTGCATCCCTTCTAGCCTTGGACGTTGCCTTTGGAGGCCCTTGACGTCACCCTTGGCTAGGGTTTTGGTGGATGGATGGGTACCTGAGATAATTGACATAGATTTGGGTGAGGAGACACCTCACTTCACACTCTTTCACCCTCAGAGGATGCCACTTGTGTTAAATTTTCACTATGCTAGGCTCAAGCATGAGGTTTATTTCATTTAGCATGTACTTGAACCATAAACAAATGCAGCTACACCATACACAAGCGCTGCAATAACCAAGATCACAAGAAGAATTACCATGCACAAGAACACAAGAAATATCCTGGGAAATCCTTCTACTC
>ML793804.1:177019-209519 GCA_009831015.1 Picea engelmannii
TAGGTGAAAACTTATGTATCCTACATTCATTTTGTGAAGTGGTCTTCTCAGTATTGAGACATATATATCGAGGAGGTCTTGAGGTTTTTTATCATCCATTGAAGTGGTTTAATGTGGATCCTTGTACCTTGTGGATCATTATAGAGCAATATGCTTGAGAAGCCTTTGAGGATTAATATAATAGTTTTTTGGAGATTAAAGAAGTGATTTGTATTTGAACATGGATGTTTCCCCTGCATGTTGTCAAGATTTTACCATTTTAAATTTTAGCACTCTTGTCCCTTGTATTTTATCTTTTGATTTGTTTGTGTGAACGGTGAATGTTCATAAGAGATTAGATAGTTATTAATTAAGGCTTGAGCTCTTCATTTTGTAACCCAATATTAAATCATGTTTTTTAAATATGATATCAAAGTATGTTTTTTAGTGACAAAATTATGACTTTCTTATAACATTCATATAAGCATGGGCATGTCATGCATTTTTTGGACCCTTAATGTAACAAGGGAATTAGAAGAATTTTTACTTAGGGTGCAGTTTCTTTTTCTCCCTTAATATTGTCTCTGGTTTCAAAAGGAAAATCTCGGACACCCTCTTCATGGTAAGATACAAAACTTAAAGATTATTGGTTAAATCCAACAGGAATCTCCTAGCATCTAGTGTTTGCACCTTCAAAAACTACAACTTCTCCAATGCTCAAGAGTAATGATGAAACCATTGTGAATGCAAAATCCTAAAAAGTAACTTCCCTCCCATTGATCGATTCCTCAAGAATAGGGAAGAGAATACACAACGTGTATTCCTTAAATCAAGAAATAGAAGAAACATTTAAGAAATCTCCTAGCACCTAGTGTTTGCACCTTCAAAAACTACAACTTCTCCAATGCTCAAGAGTAATGATGAAACCAATGTGAATGCAAAACCTTAAAAAGTAACTTCCCTCCTATTGGTCAATTTCTCAAGAATAGGGAAAAAAATACACAACTTGTATTCCTTAAATCAAGAAATAGAAGCATCAACAATATGGTGATTGGAATTAATGATAAGAGATGCATCATCAATATGGTGATTGGTTGGATAAAAAGATATTCAAACAAAAAGGAAAAAAATGGAGTAGCATGAGTACCTATTTTATACAAATAGGTATGCATTATAATAGTTGTAATTAATTATTCAAACAGAGTCCAAGGGGTTAAAATCACATATCAAACCTCAATATTGAATTTATTAATATCAATGTTCCCAAAAATTCAATAAAATCTATTAATATCAAAGTTCCCAAAAAGTCAATAATAAATATATATTTTCGTTATGACAATATAATTGTCTAAGTGTACTTAAAAAAAGAAATGAAAAAATATGAAAAGAATAGAATACAACCACTTAACTTAAGCGAAACAAAGACAAGAAATATTACCTAAAAACCTAGGGTATCCTATAAACTTAGAATACAACTAAGGAATCTTAAGGATTAAGTGTTTTCTACACTATCAAGGTCATGCTAAGTTTGGAAATACTAAAACCTATGAAAAGGAAGGAATTGCGACTATATTTTAAGGGGTTGAGAAAATAAATAAATAAAATACAAAGTGCATTTTTTTTTAGCGAATTAAATCAATTTATTATATTTATCAAAATAAGAAAATATATACAAAAACCATTGGATTGTTAGCCTGCCACTAGGGAAAGTAAACCAATAACAATGTAGTAGGTTATCTTTCCATATTATTTGAGCTAGGTTCTAAAATAAAAGCAAACTTGCATATCTATAGAATTATTTTGGAAGTATAACTATCATTATACAGGCATCCCAAAGACTATAGTAAGAACTATCTAAAGAGCTCAAAATGCTAGTCATTTAAGAAATTATTTTGGAGAGAGATCACCTGTTCTCACCTGGTGCTCTTGGTGTTGAGGCCTGGAGTTATCGACCTATCAGGCTTCCTCTTGATGGTTCTAAGCATCCAATCGAGCTCGGATATCCTGAAGTTGGTGACACACGTCGGCCAACTGCATTAGAATTCCCTCATGTTCAACTTCGTTGTCCAACAAAATTTTGCCTAGGATCATCATAATATGCCATAAAAGATCTATTGTTTTCAAGCATTGTGTGTCCCTTGCTTTGGAACTTCCCACATTATGAACCCAATTACCAATTTTAACATTGAATTCCCTGTCATGGGTGGTGGCACGGTCCTGACGAACGGTGGCCTTCACAATGGTGAGGTCCTCCTAGATACGAAGGGGAATTTGCTCTATGAATTCATTCGCTAAATTCTAAGCCAAGTGCAGCACTCTCAGGCTAGAGGGATCCTAAGTAAGATTGTTGGAAGTATAGGGGTCAGGAAGGCATCTTCGCCCCCAACGGTAGCCCCTGTTATAACCACAAGTGGGTGGCATGGTGGCGGATTTGTTAGGAAATGATGAACACTTCCACACTAAACCTAATAGAAGATAGGAAGAAAGAATTAATCAAAAAATTAAATAACAAAGCAAACACAGAGGACATAGATATTTTACCCTGCAAACCCAAACGAGAAAACCGACATTGCTTGGGCATTCTGCTCTCTTGTGGTCTTATTCATTCAGAATAAAAGGTTACATGCATAACCTTGGTCTACACCTAAGACACAATCGACATCAAACCTTCTTACTTTACACAAGAACAACCCTGTAGCTAATTCGGCTTACATCTACATGAACAACAACCTGTAAAGATTAGTTATTCTATGATTATTCATTAACCTTTACAACATTACAACATACATTCTTTATAGGCTTTACAGTGGGAAAAACCCTAAAGAAAAGCGCTCAAAAATGGTTACAGATTCACGCAGATCATTGGCTACAAATCCCACGAATCTTGGGATTCTATTGCAATCGACTACCAAGTCGGATTACCATTCAACTATCAGTCGGCCTCCATTATGTCTTCAGTCGATTTCTATGTGCCCACTTGTTGACCTCTTGTCGATTGACCTCTTCAACTTGTTGTCGATTTCTTTGACTTCGACTTTACCCGGTCGAACCACCTCGACCTTCGACTTGTTGTCGATATCTTAGACTACGAATTTACCTGGTCAAACCACCTCGACCTTCGACTTGTTGTTGATTTCTTTGACTTCGACTGTGAGTCGGTCCACCTCGACTAGAATTTCACTACAAAGAATAAAACAATCCAACATTCTCCCACTTTTTGTTTTATTTGCTGAAATAGGGAGATTTATGAACTCTCGTTCACAGACCTAGGGAAACAATTCCCATTATCTCTCTGCACCAAGAGAACTTCACAACACTCACGGACTTGGTTAAAGAGTCTATTATATTTTCCAACGTGTTTACTTTCTCCAGCAACACCTTGTTGCTTTCCATCGTGTCTCTCAAGAAAATGGTATTGTACATCAATGTGCTTAGTCTTAGAATGATAAGTTGGGTTCTTTGCCAAAAATATTACGCTTTGACTGTCGTAACTTATCTTCATATCTCTTTGCTCAAACCTAATTCATGAACACAGCCTTTGCAGCCATACTGCTTCTTTGCTTCCATGAGTGATTGCCATGTATTCAACTTTTGTTGTTGGCAAGGCTACGACCGCTTGTCGCTTACTCATCCAGTTGATTGCTCCACTCAACATCTTGAACACATATCCATTGGTCAACCTTCATCGATCCAGATCTCCAACCCAGTTGGCATCGACAAAGCCATGTACATGTAATTCATTGTCACCTCCAGGTTTTCCTTGGTAGCATATAGCATAGTCTTTTGTGCCACACAAATACCCGAATTCTCTCTTGGCAGTTGTCTAGTGTTCCTTCCCACATGTCGACATGTATCTACTCAACACTCCCACTACATGGAAAATGTTTGGTTGAGTGCAAACCATCACATACATTAGACTACCAACAACACTTGCATAGGGAACACGTGTGATGTCCTCTATTTCCTCCTATGTCCTTGGACATTGTTCAGTAGTTAGCCTTGTTCCCACAGGAATTGGCACCTTCATATGTTTGCAATCTTGCATGTTGAAACGTTTGAAGATTGTTTCAATATAATTCTTCTTATTCAACCAGAGCTTTATAGTTGCTCGATCTCTCTTGATCTCCATTCCCATAATGAAGTTTGTTGCATCGAGATCTTTCATGTTGAACTTGGAGGATAGATGATTCTTCACCTCCTTTATTGTGTTCATGTTGTTTCCAATCAACGACATGTCATCAACATACAATGCTACATATATGAAACGCACACCTTCTTCTTTGGAATATATGCAGTGATCAGTTTTGCTTCTCACAAACCCCAAACTAAGGATTTATGTGTCGAAATTTTGGTACCACATCCTTGGTGATTGCTTTATACCATAAAGGGATCTTTTCAGTTTTCACACCAAATATTTCTTGCCCTTTACTACAAATCCTTTTGGTTGTTTCATGTAGATTTCTTCTTTCAGGTCCCCATGTAGGAACATTGTATTTACATCTATATATTATATTTCCAGATCAAATGTTGCATCCAGAGACATCAGTACTCTAATGGAGGTTAATTTTGCAACATGGAAAAAAATCTCACCGAAGTCGACTCCTTCGACTTGGGAATATCCTGTCGCTACCAATGGAGCTTTGAATTTCTCGACTTGACATGTTGCGTTCATATTCTTCTTGAATACCCATTTTCTACCGACAAAATTTATTCCAATAGGTAATTTGACTAAGTCCCACGTCTCATTCTTGTGCAAGGATTCCATCTCTTCAACCATGGCATCCTTCTAGAGTTTTCCCTCTACTGAGTCGATTGCCTCCCCAACCGACTTGGGCTCATCGTCGTTGGCATTTAACACAAATGTGGAATAGAAGTTGGGTGGAATTTACCTTACAACTGGTTTTCTTACTCGTTCTGACCTCCTTACAACCAGGGTCAGTTGTTCCACCTCTTCATATGATTCAATCGATTCATCTGAATTAGCTTCTTCGTTCCTCGGTTCAAACCGCACCTTCTTTGGATTGTTCTTTATTTGAACCATCTCTTCAGGCTCAGACTTCCTTCCAACTTCTCTGAAGACCACATCTCAATTGTACATTGTTTTCCTTGACGCGGAATCCTAGAGCTTATATCCTTTCATCCCTTCTTTACATCCAATGAAAATACACTTGATTGCCTTCTTGTCTAGCTTGCTCCTCTTTTCCTTGGGAACATGCACACATGCATCATAGTCAAATACTTTGAGATGTGAGACAGAAGGCTTCTTACCATACCATACCTCATGTGGATTCGTGTCGACTAGCACCGACAAAGGAGACATATTCAATAGATATTTTGTAGTGTTGACTGCCTCTACCCATAATTCTTGTGCAAGCCCAACACCATTGAGCATTCTCCTTGCCTTTTCCATCAATGTTTTGTTCATTCTCTCAGTAACTCCATTTTTTTGTGGGGTATATGGTGTGGTATTTTGGCATGCTATGCCACCCTGCTTGCAGAATTGATCAAATTCCTTTCCACATAATTCACCACCATTATCAGTTCTCAACACCTTAATCTTCTTATCCATCTAGTTTTCTACAAGAGATTTAAACTCTTTGAATTTATTGAAAACCTCTTCTTTCTTCCTCATAAAATATATCTGTGTCTTCTTGGAAAAATCGTCTATGAAGGAAACATAATACATGGATCCACCAAGTGAAGGCACTGAAACAGGGCCAAACACATCACTATGAACTAGTTCTAGAATCCCCTTTTTCCCTTGTCGCTCTAGATGGGAACCTCACCCAACTTTGTTTTCCATGTATACAATGTTCACAAAATTCGACTTCTAAATTACATTCAAGAAAATCTTCGACCATACCTTTGTTATTCATAGCTCGAAGTCCTTTTTCTCCAATATGTCCCATTCTCGTGTGNGGGAACCTCACCCAACTTTGTTTTCCATGTATACAATGTTCACAAAATTCGACTTCTAAATTACATTCAAGAAAATCTTCGACCATACCTTTGTTATTCATAGCTCGAAGTCCTTTTTCTCCAATATGTCCCATTCTCGTGTGTCATAGCATGGTTGGGTTGACTTTATGATGACTTGTCGAGTTAGGTTGAATTGACTAAGCCCGAGTCAAATCGAAGTCGAGTCAACTTCGGGAATAGCGATGTTGTTGCATCAAGTCAAGTCGACATTCCTTAATAAATTGTATAGGGTTCCAATTTGAACTCCTTTCATTAAGACCAACGCACCTCTAACCATCTTGCACGTATCCTTCTGAAATAGAGTGTGCACCCTTGCATCACTCATCTTGCTGATAGATATTAGGTTTCTTTCCAAACCTAAAATGTGTAGAACACCTGGAAGGGTTCTACTCCTCCTATCCTGCAGTGTCAGTCGAACTCTTCCTCGTCTGACAATTTTGGTTGTTGAGTCATCCCCCAAGAACGAATCTCTTCCTTCATATCGTTCATATTCGCAGAACCAATCTCTGTGTGGTGTCATATGATAGGATGTTGCTGAGTCGATCAACGAAACATCTTGATCCAACTATGTACTAGTTGACTCCAGGTACACATCGCCTCCCTTATCTAGAGTCGTCTTTCTCTCAGTTGATTGCTTCTTGTCAAATCTTGTACTAAATTCCATTGCCTTCGACTTGCAGTCACTTTTGTAATGCCCAGCTTTACCGCATTTCCAGCATCTTCTCATCGACTGAATATGGGATTTAGATCTACCCTGATGCAGGAGCATCGCTATCAAATCAAGAAAAGTGAAGGTGGAAGTAAAATCGACACTTCATGCATTGAAAGAACCAAACCAACTCTTAACCAGCTTGGTAGCGGTGTGGAGATTTTTTGAATTTCTCGTTAATTAAATTAGTTGTATGTAAAGTCGGGCCACCATTTGAAATGACAGAGCGATTGTAAATCCTTACATGACTGTAAAATATTACAGGTGTAGGATATTTTCCCTGATTATTCATTAGGTTGCATTTAATTAAGTTGAGTAGTTAACTGTTATAGTAGAAGGTGATAGAACTTAGATAGAAGGAAGAAGAGTTGGGAGTGCTCTCGGTCCTTAGACAAGTATTTTCATTTTTGTGTCTGTAAGAAGATAGCAACTGTAATCATGTGTTTTTGAAATGAATAGAACAAAGGAAAATTCATCCAATTGTATAGTGTTGATATTGTTTTATAGTTTCACTGTTGTTATGAATTTTTTGAATGTATGAAGTTCATAGTGAATGAATAATTGAATAAGTTTCAAGTGTTTCTCTTCTATAAGTTATGCAAGGAGTGCGGGTGTGGGGGAGTCTTTTGACTCAAAGCTCAGAAGAGATAGTGTGGAACTTTTGTATGCAGAGTGTGCATATTAAGCGCAAGGAGTGCGTATGCGAAGTCTTTGACTTGGAGAAAACGTTGGAGAAATAATATGGGTTTTCTCATAATACGGTGAAGAGGTCAGTTGCAAGGAGTGCACTGGACCAGAAATTGACTAAGTGTTGAAGAAATCCCTTTGAAGAATTCAAAGTTCGAAGGAAGAACAAGTACAAAGGATTTAGCAAGAGAAATCCTTCAGAAGAAGAAATTTTGAAAGTTGGACAAGAACAAGGTTTAAGATCCATGCGGGAGGAACTAAACCATTTTAGACCGTTAGATTTTGAAAACGTTGCATACTAGTTAGTCACGAGGATCCTTCGGAAATTTTCAAATCAGAAGATTGGAAGTGAAGAGGAGTGAAAATATCTGAAGCACGAAGTGGATCTCGACCATTGGTTGCAGGAGAGATAAGGATCGTCGATCATCCAGGGAGAATTCGGAATTCGCGAGTCAGGAGGAAGGAGGTGTCTATCACCCAAATTCGTGAAACGCGAAGTCCCGAAGTGCTCGAAGGGTTGAGCCCCAGGTTCTAGCCAGAGGCCACATAGACAGAAGTTAAGGTAAGGAGCTAGCGTTCGCTAAGCTCTATTCGGAGTTCGGAAGTTCAGAGAGTCGGGTTGACTCACAACGAAATATCCAAGGTTGCGAAGTGTGGAGCACCTTTTGGTTAGGCCTGTGGTCACCGTCAATGGTCATGTGGAGGGGAAGCTTGCGCCCGATGCTAGTTCACTCAGGTGGAGTTTCGTAAAAGGACCTGTGGTTTTAGTCGTTGAAGGTTCCAGTGGGGACCCGAAGGGCCATTCCATCTCAGAGTCTTAAAAGATCCTAGACCGAGAGGTCGTGCAACCCTTGGAGAGAAGGGGGTCTGCACCATACCCTTTCGAATTATACTTTCTACCGAAGAATTTTCCTTTATCTTTGTCGACCTCTCAGCACTAATGTATCTTTAGTCGATCCTTCCATGTTCTTCCTTCTCATTTCTTTTGAAAATAAAGATGCAACCACGTCTTCTAGCGCTAATTTGGTTGTGGTACTCCCTATAGCCACGACTAAGCTATCCTCGGATTTTGGCAAAGAACATAATAGGATAACACATTCTCCTCCTCAGTGATTCTAATATCCACAAAAGATAATTGGCTAAGTATAATGGTATTAAATGCATTTAAATGCTTAGTCACCAAACTACCGTCACTCATCCTTAGAAGATGCAGTTTATTTTTTAGAAACAACTTATTTACTAGGGATTTTGACTCGTACAAGCTCCCCAACTTGTCCCACAGTTTCTTGGCCGAATCTTCACCTCAGACAATCATCAGTACCAAATATGTAAGGCAAAGTCGAATCGTACTCCTTGTCCTTCTCTCGAGTTTCTTCCATTCTTTCGTCGGCATACCTGTCAAAATGGTACCTAGATAGACTGTTTCCCATTGTTCTCGATCTACAAGGAGATCTTCAATTTTGAGCTTCCAAAGCTCAAAATTATGGCCATTGATTTTTTCGATCACTATTCTTGAGTTGCTCGCCATTATTTAACACAATCTTTAAATATTGTTAAACCAAGATTTGATACCACATGTTAGGAAATGATGAACACTTCCACACTAAACCTAGCAGAAGAGAGGAAGAAAGATTTAATAAAAAAAGTAAATGACAAAGCAAACACACAGTACACAAAAATTTTACCCTGGAAACCCAAATGGGAAAACCAACATTCCTTGAGTGTTTTGCTCTCTTGTTGTCTTATTCATTCAAAATAAAAGGTTACATGCCTAACCTTGGTCTACACCTAAGACACAATCAACATCATACCTTCGTGCTTTACACAGGAACAACCCTGTAGCCAATTCGGCTTACATCTACATGACCAACAACCTCTAAAGATTAGATATTCTACGATTATTGATTAGCCTTTACAACATTACAACATGTCTTCTTTATAGGATTTACAGTAGGCAAAACCCTAAAGAAAATCACCCAAAAACAGTTACAGATCCACGTTGATCATTGGCTACAAATCCCGCAAATCTCGGGATTTTGTTACAATTGACTACCAAGTCAGATTAACAGTCAATAATCAATCTTCCTCCATTCGATCTTCAGTCGGTTTCCATGTGCCCGCCTGTCAACCTCTTGTCGATTGACCTCTTTGACTCGTTGTCAATTTCTTTGACTTTGACTTTACCCGATTGAACCACCTCAACCTTTGACTTTCTATCAATATCTTCGACTTCGACTTTACCTGGTGGAACCACCTCGACCTTTGACTTGTTGTCGATTTATTTGACTTTGATTGTCAGTCAATCCACCTCGATTAGACTTTCACTGCAAAGAATATAACAACCCAATAGGACTAAGACATGGGTGTGAACAAAGAGAAGATGAAAGCTCGAAGGTGACAGAGAGCCGCACAATTGTTCAATGCCAAGCCTCTGTAGATAGGAGTGATGGCTTCCTTTACATTCATGCTATAAAACCAAGATGATAGTTCAAACCCACTAATGACTATAATTCTTGTTGGATGGAGATCCCACTCATAATTTTGATGTTGCCTAATAGGTAGAACATCCCCCATATATGAGTAACGAGAATTAAAAGCAATCATATCCATATCAAAGTCGAGGTACATGTAGGTATGTGCAAGAGTACAAACCAACATCAACAATGATGCCTCACAAGAATAAGCTCTAACTCCCCCTCACAATGTTCGAATGACCATGCGTGATGGCTTACCTTTGCCATGTCCATGTTTACTCTTGGCACATCACTAAAAGTGATACGCGTTCATATCACCCCATCTAAAGCTACAAAATACAAAATTTAATATATTCAATGCAATGCTAATTAATTTGTAATAATACATTCTTTATAAAAATTAGATGACTTCTCATTTAAATATTATAATATAATTAAAATAAATTTAAAAAATAAAAAATATATATAATTTAAGATGATTTTGATTTTCAATTATCTTATTAAATTATAATATAATTAAAATAAATTTAAAAAATAAAAAATATATATAATTTAAGATGATTTTGGTTCTCAATTATCTTATTAAATTAGACTAAAGTAACTGAAAAGTGAAAAAAAGAGGATGAATGGAAGTAATTTTTTTCCTTTTTATCTTTTTCAACCCAACCAACCAAAAAAACAACCATATTGATTATATTGTTTCAATGGTAAGGAAAGCCTACTTAAATCTTAGATTAAGTAGTTTTGGAATTCTTATTCTTTAATTTAATTGATTAATATATAATATAAAAATAATAAACAATTTGATTAATATATAATATAAAAATAATAAACAAGTAAAAACATAAAAAAAATTGAATTCAAATTTAAATAAAATATATAATATAAAAATGATAAACAAACAAATAAGATAAAAAGAAGTAAAAGCTTTCAAGTGTACTGGTTGAGCATTGTTTCATCTTAAAAAAGCCAACAAGACTTTCCTTTATCCACAATGCATATAACATTAATGAAAGTAGCTATGCAAATAACCAAAGAAAACATGAATTACATGTTATTAACAAATGAAAAGTATATAACAATGCCATAATTAGAAGGATGAGTTTTTTACTTTTAAACATGTTAGAACATGAAATACATGTTATTAACAAATGAAAAGTATATAACAATGTCATAATTAGAAGGATGAGTTTTTTACTTTTAAACATGTTAATTTTTTAATTAGGAATGATTAGACATCTTATTAACTGAAAATTAAAAAATAATGAAAACCAAAATCATAAAAAAAAATTGCAAGAGATTGAAAGATAAAAAAAAACACATTAAAGTTATCTTAAAAATCAATGAATATGCATATATATATGTTTGTATAATTAAGAGAAAAGATGATCTTTCCTTAAAACCAAGAAGGTTACCACCTAATGAAATTAAGAATCCAAAAGGAGATCAAAATATGATAAGATCACTTAACTTATAGAAAATCTACAAGACAAGATAGAGTTGTGGAGCAACTAAGTCTCTACTTATGTTGGGCATGGCATGAAAAGTAATAGAGAAATCAATGGATTTAATAAAATTTGTATACACTATAACAGTAAGTTTATAATGTCAATTAGGGAGTTATCTTATCAATTAGTTTGGAATCTATTTATGATCTTGGAACATTTCATGGGTTTGAGCATGAATATTGTTCTTAAAAGACTCCATATACAAGTCAAAACCAGATAAGAGGAAGTGAGAGTAGAAACCAGACCTATAGTCTACCTATTATTCACACATTTGTGATTGTTTTTAGAAATAGATTATTAATATACCTTGACAAATTTTCAAAATGAATAAGTGGTAACTATGTATTTTTGAGTTGTTGCATCATGATCCATCTAGTTATTTTGAATACCACAATTATCTGAAATAGTACCTTCAACTAATAAGATCTTAGTTTTGTCTAAATCTTACCCATCGTATTATCCCTTGTCACAATTTGTACGAGATAATTGCAAAAAAAATAAAAAATGCAAAAGAATGACAAGTTAATGCACACTAAATTCTGGAGATTCAACTTAGCACTGCATTTTAGAGCCATGATGTATCTCACATATTTGTGGCAATTTTTTTTGTTGTAACCAACCCATGTTGTCTCAAATTTAATGAATTATGTGGCATGTTACTCAACAAGGAGATACCTAGGAATTATCGGTAGCAATCATTCATCAAGTGCTAGTTGCTTTAGTCCCATTTGCATTCATAATCTTACCAACTTTGCATGCATTATTTTTAAAATAATAACTATGACTAGTAGTAGCAAGTATCTAGTCGATGTACAATGCAAACTAGAAATATAATAACCACAAAAAGTTGAAAAGTTGTATTCTCATAGTCTTCACTAATTTCTATTTAGATGCATTGGACATGAATATACAACTATGTCATTTATATTATGCAATGTACAATGCAAATTTAGAAGATAAAATTGATGACTCTCTGAAGATTTTGCAAATTAATCATACATACAAGGAGATATATGGCATTGACAACACCACTTAAGATCTATTTCTCGATAGCATGTTTGTGTTGTCTTTGCTAATCTTCTCTTATCCATCTCATTGAGTCCCTTTCATAAATGTGAATCATACACTCCATAAGTGCTTCTAATTTAGGGAATAGTTCAATAGTTGGATGCATGTAATGAATAGGAACATTGCCACGAGTTGGAAATCTAGACTACATGTAAAATAAAGCTTTTTTATTTTCTGTGATTTCTTGACAATATTGTTATAGCAAGGAAAGATAAGTCATATTGTTTTAGAATTTTGAAAATAAATTGTATATGGAGTTATTGAAACGTCCAATGTTTCGAGTGGACACTCCACCCATCATCAGGGACTGTTGAAGCAATGAGTTATGAAAAAGTGTGGAGGTAAGGGGGTAAGATCAACAACTGTTTTCATCATTTTAGTTCAGAGCTTCTCAAACGTCTGGGGTTCCTTTGAGGCAATCTTCTCCATGGAGGTTTAGAATCAGAGTATGCATATTTTCATAGTTCGTCATAATGTTGTTTTAGAATTGTGGAAATGAACTGTGTATGGAGTTTTTGAAATGTCCAACGTTTCGAGTGGACACTCCACCCATCATCAAGGATTGTTGAAGCAATAAAAAACTCCATACACAATTTATTTTCAGAATTTTAAAACAACATTACGAAAAACTATGAAAATTTGCATACTTTGATAAAACACTTCTTTGGAGAGGTCATGTAACATTTTCTCTTAATGAAATTATAACCTAGCTTGAGGACGTTGCACATGAGATGGGACAACATACTTGAGGATGATGTGTGATGCAGGAGCGTCATTGGCCTCAAGCAATCCGCATCAACCCAAAATATTTCAATTTTAAGTTAATAAACTCTAGGAAGGAATAAGTGTCAAAATCTTGTTGTTGTAACACGTTTTTGTTGATGTTATAACAGTTGTTGCAACACTGTTGAAACAGTTTCTGCAACACATGTTGGAACAATTGCTGCAACATTGTACTAGAATAGTTGTTGTAACGTTGCTACAACACGCACAGGATGCATTTTGATTACAGATTTTACATTTTTAGCTCTCTGTGTATGGTAAAAATCTCGTCACAAGTAGCAGGATGATTTAGTATGGGAAAACAAAGTGTTTAAGCCACCACAGTCGTTAAATAGTGTTAACTTGATAATTAGAAAATGGTTTTCAAATATTGGACCATGTAACTATTGAAGAAAACAAAAACAAGAAAGAGTTGGGGAAGTTGAAGGATCTGCATGTTTCAGCGGCCAAGAAACAAAAAGATAAATGGGGAATGAAAACAATGCAAAGGGGTTCAACTCAGTTCGACACATAGAGAAGTTTTCAACAAGATCAATTCCATTTTCGCACAAGAAGAAATAGGAAAGAGAAAAGACGACAAAGGAGTTAGAAACATAGGGGAGAACTGTTCCAGATTTGTCTGGGATGTAATAAGTTTGTAAACAAATTTATGTTATGATTAATAAAGACATTTATGTTCTTGTCCATTAGTTTTATTGTTGGTTTTCTTTTCCTGTAACAGTAAATTCCTCGTGGCATTATTTAACTATAAATTTATGTTATATATTAGTATGTTGTTAGTTGTGTACTTTGTGGGTAGCCACCTAGTTGTTGTAGGGATTGAGAGCAGTAACTAGGGTGATTGCATTAAGTGGTATCAAAGTTTGTTTAGATCTGAGTTGTGAGAGAAAAATACCCAGAAGTAAGGTATGTGGATGTTAGTTTGAGTGAGGGGTACAAGACAACTAGTAAGGATGCCACCAATAAGGGCAAGAGCAGCACGAGGGGGTGCTATAGATCTAGAGGAACTACGAAGGAGGATTGAAGAACTGGAAACTAGAAGGTATGGAGATGGTGAAACAGATTTAGAATCTGAAGATGAGCCTTAAGAAGAAGAGAGAAATGCTAAGGAAGTAGACCCAGAGGTCCGTTTAATATCTTTTTTGAAAGATAGAGGTAGTGCAAGAGTAGAAGTTCCATACTACAATGGTAGTTTAAAAGCAGAGACTCTCATTGATTGGATAGGAGAGCTCGAAATATATTTTGAGTATGAAAATATACAAGACCCCAATCAGGTTCGATTTGCCATGATGAAGCTGAAAGATCACGTTGCATTATGGTGGGATATGCTATAGAAAGACAGAGTAGATAACTGATGGGGAAAGATTAAAACCTGGACAAAGATGGTGAGCAAAATTAAAGAGAATCTTTTACTTGTATATTACCTGCAAAATTTGTGCAAACAGGTGCAAAACTTAAGGCAGAATGAGACATGTGTTCATGAATATACAAAGGAGTTTTTCAAAATATCCCCCAAATCGGGGATAAAGGAACCGAAGTATCAAAGAGTGGAAAGAAACATGAATGGGTTGAAGTATCATATTCAAGATGAGATGAGTACACATTGCTTTCATAATGTAGATGAATCCTATTAAGTTGCTTTGAAGGTGGAAGAAAAGATTAACAAGAGATTGTGGCAGAAGTTCTGGGGAAAAGGAACTAGAAGCATAGGCAAAACAAGTGCTGCTAAAGACAGTGAAAAGGAAGATGAAGTGAATAGCAGTCAGAATACAAGAGGAGGAGGAAGTGTTGATAGAGGTAGAGGTTTTGGTCAAGGTAAACATGTTATTACATGTTATAGATGTCTAGTAGAGGGCCACAAATCATTAAAATGTTCGGAGAGACAAAATGCAACAAGAAGAAATGAGGCTAAGTTACCCAAATGAATGAGACAACAATTGTTGATGGGAATGTGGAAGTACTTCAACAAGAGCAAGGAGAAAATTTGATGTTTAGAAGAGTATTACTCAAGCTTGAGACAAAGGCAACAAAAGATCCTGAACAGAGAAAGAAAGTGTTCAAAACTAAATGCAAGATTCAGGATAAGTGTTGTCATCTTGTCATAGATGGAGGAAGTACACAAAATTTAGTATCCACAAAAGTAATGGAGAAATTAAAGTTGGAAATCATTCCACATCCTAATTCGAACAAGGTCTCATTATTGAGAAGAGGACAACAAGTGACTGTGACTGAGCAGTGCTTTTTGAGTTTTCAGATTGGAAAGTTTAGTGAGAAAGTATTGTGTGACATAGTAGAGATGGATGCTTGTCACGTACTACTCGAAAGACCATGGCTATTTGACAGAAAAGTTTTCCATGACGAGAGGAAGAATACTTATGAATTTTTAAAGGACGGAAAGTGTTACAGATTGGAGTCAATGATGGAGACTAAGTTGAGTGGTAATGATAGCAAAGAAAAGGACTGCAGTAATATTTGCAACAACAACCAAATTATGTTTTGTTTAGCTAAGGAATTATTGAGAGAACAAAAGAGGAATCATTTATGTTTGGCCTTAGTACCAAGAGAAGTTTTGGAGAATGAAAAAATGAGTCCTCTGCCATCGGAAATTCAACCTTTGTTGAATGAGTTTAAGGAAATTGTTGGAGATGATTTACTAGTAGGTTTACCTCCCTTGAGAAGTATATCACATCAGATTGATTTGATACCAAGATCAAGCCTACCAAATAAATATTCTTATCAGATGACTCCAATAGAAAGTGAGGAAGTAAATACGCAGGTGCAAAAGCTACTTGATAGAGGATTGATCAGAGAGAGTTTGAGTCCATGTGTTTTACCTAGATTTTTGACACCCAAGCAAGGAGGTGAATGGAGAAGGTGTACCGATTCACAAGCTATTAAAAAAATTAATATCAAGTAAAGATTTATTTTACCAAGGATGGATGACCTCATGGATTGTTTGAGTGGGGCCAAGTACTTTTCAAAGATTGATTTGAAGAGTGGTTACCATCATATTCGGATAAAGGAAGGTGATGAATGGAAGACAATGTTCAAGACAAAGGATGGGTTGTTTGAAGGGTTAGTTTATACCATTTGGACTAACTAATGCACCCAACACATTCATGAGATTTATGAATGAAGTTTTAAAACCATTTTTGGGTAAATTTGTTATTGTGTACTTAGATGACATTTTGATTTTCAACAAGACCAAAGAAGAACACCTAGAGCATGTGAGAAAGGTGTTACAACGATTGAAAGAAGAGAAATTGTTGACCAATTTGAAGAAATGTACATTTTTTAAGGAAGAGTTAGTATACTCGGGATTTGTGATTTCCAAGGAAGATTCGAAGATGGGTCCTGAAAATGTTAAGGCCATTTTGGAGTGTCCAACATATAAGTGTATGTTTGATGTGAGAAGTTTCCATGGTTTGGCAAGCTTCTATTGAAAGTTTATCGAAAATTTCAACGAGATTTGTGCACCACTTACTGAATGCATGAAGAAGAGAAATTTTAAGTGGATAGTAGCAACCACGAATTCATTTGAATATTTGAAGAAAAAGGTAAATGAACAACCAGTTTTAGCATTTCCATATTTCAATAAAGTATTTCAAGTGGACTCTGATGCAAGTGGTTCAGCAACTGGAGTAGTTTTGAGCCAAGAAGGAAGACCGATTGTGTTCTTCACGGAGAAATTGAATGATTCGAAGAAGTATTTTGTTTATGATCGATATTTTTATGCTATTGTAAAAGCCTTGAAGAAATGGCAAAATTACTTGTTTCTGAGGGAGTTTGTCTTATTTATTGATCATAAGGTGTTGCAGTACATCAATAGCCAAGGTAAGTTAATTCAAAATCATTCCAAATGGGTAGAATTTTTGCAAAGTTACTTGTTTGTTTTGAAACATAGGTCTGAAAAGTCAAATAGAGTTGCAGATGCCTTGAGCCAGAGAATAACATTGTTGAATACTTTATCAGTGGAAGTTGTTAGCTTGGAATGTATGAAAGAATTGTATGCAAAAGATGGAGATTTTGCAGAAGCTTGGAAAGCATGATAAGAGCCTTAGAGCATTGATAGAACACCATATTTGTATTTTCATCTTCAAAAAGGTTTATTGTTCAAGAACCAAAGTTTGTGCATTCCATTGAACTCATCAAGGTTGAATCTTATTAAAGAGCTACATAGAGAAGGTTTAGGTGGACATTTTGGCATTGATAAGACCACAACATCGGTGAGAGAAAGATATTTTTGGCCTAGCATTAATAAGGATGTTAAGAAATTTGTTGAGTGATACATAATTTGTCAACTTGCCAAAGGAAGGAGTCAAAACATAGGATTGTATATACCACTACCAATACCCGAGAGACCAGAGGAAGATATAAGTATGGAATTTGTTTTGGGACTCCCTAGGACATAGAGTGGTCATAAAAAAATTATGTTTGAAGTGGACAAATTTTCAAAGATGGTGCATTTCATAGCATGTAAGAAGACCAATGATGCTACTAAATTTGTTGTTTTATTTTTCAAAGAGATTGTGAGATTACATGGGTTGCCAAAAAGTATCACTTATGATAGCGATATTAGATTTGTTGGAAATTTTTGGAGGATACTTTGGAAAAATATGGGTTCAGAATTGTTGTACAGTTCTGCATATCATCCTCAAACGGATGGACAGACCGAGGTAGTGAATCAAAGTCTTGAAATCTTTTTAAGGAGTTTGAGTGGGGAGAAGCCAGGAAAATGGGCTTTGATCTTGGCGCAAGCTGAATTTGCTTATCATGATTCTGTTAATAGATCTGTAGGAAAGAGTCCATTTCATATTATTTATGGTAGATCACTTAATGGAGTTGTTGATTTGGTTAAGTTGTCTAATATGGAGGACAAAAAGAGTGTTGATGCAAGGGAATTTGCAGAAAACATGCATGAATAGGTTAAAAGAAAGCCACAACATAGTAATTCCAAGTATAAAGAAGGTGAAGATATGCAAAGACAATGAAAGGTTTTTGAATAAGGAGAGATGGAAATGGCATACTTGAGGAAGGAAATATTTCCTAGAGGTACGTATAGTAATCTTAACTACAAGAAAAATGAGCCATGCAGAATTTTGAGAAAGATTTGTTATAATACATACAAGTTAGAATTACTGGAAGATTTTGACATTTCTCCAATATTCAATGTGGCTAACTTGTACAAGTTTCATGAGGGATATGAGAATGATAATGAAAAAACCATGGTCGAATGGAAGAAACAACTTCATGTTAAACCAACCGAATAATTTGAAAAAGTTTTAGCAAAGATGATTTGCAAGAAGACCCAAAATAAAGAATATTTTGAATATTTAGTCAACTGGAGAAACATGGGTCCTGAAGATGCATCGTGGGTTTTTGAAAAGGAGTTGGAGTGCCTACAAGGATCTTCATCCTCTATTGGATCTACAACTGCATCCACATGAGTTGGGGCTCATGTTTTTCTTACCAAGGATGTCTGAAGCAAGATCATATTTGGCCTCAAGCAATCCACATCAACCCAAAAATATTTCAATTTTAATTTAATAAATTCTAGGAAGGAATAAGTGTCAAATTTCTAATGTTGTGACAAGTTTTTGTTGTTGTTGAAACAGTTGTTGCAACACATGCTGGAACAGTTGCTATAACACATGTTGTAACGTTGTTGCAACACGTGTGGGACACATTTTAATTACGGATTTTACATTTTAATCTCCCCGTGTATGGTAAAAAGCTCATGACAAGTGGCAGGACGATTTAGCAGGGGAAACGAAGTGTTTAAGTCACCACAACCATCAAATCTCATTAACTTAATAATTAGAAAATGGTTTTGAAAGATTGGACTGTGTAACTATTGAAGAAAATAAAAACAAGAAACGGGTGGGGAAGTTGAAAGGTTTGAACATTTTTGTTGCCAAGAAACAAAAAGTTAAATGGGGGAAGAAAACATTGCAAAGGGGTTCAGCTTGGTTCGATGCAGAGAGAAGTTTCAACAAGATTTATTCCATTTCCACACAAGAAGAAACAGGAAAGAGAAAAGATAGCAAAGGAGTCAGAAACTAAGGGGAGAATTGTTCCAGATTTTTCTGGGATGTAACAAGTCTGTAAACAAATCTTTGTTATGATTAATAAAGACATTCTTGTTCTTGTTCATTGCTTTTATTGTTGATTTTCTTTTCTTGTAACAGTAAATTCCTCGTGGCATTATTTAACTGTAAATTTTTGTTATATATTAGTATGATGTTAGTTGTGTACTTTGTGGGCAACCACTTGGTTTTTGTAGGGATTGAGAGCATAAACTAGGGTGAATACATTAATGTGACACTTGCTTGAGCTGACCTAGCACTTTGGATGAAAATTTTGCACCATTTTGATGAGGAGATGTTACCTTCTTGAAGAGGAGGCAAGAATTTTGATGATACATTACACCTTTTGGGGAGAGATGTGACTTTTGGAGCACTTACACCCCATTTGAAGATGACAACACCCTTCTCGAGCCTTTTACACTCACACATGTGACATTTTTTAGGGATGTTTTCATGATTTTTCATTTCTATCTTTGTATTTTAGGCATCTTTGGGGGAGGACCTAGACCTATCCACCTTGTATCATGGATATATTATGTTGTTAGGGGGATTTTGATGGATATTAGCTCGATGAGGGAAAGAAATCGGTTTCCTCGTATAAATAGAAGAAGTGCTCCCTCATTTATTCATCTTTCTACTTATGGAGGATTACTACTACTTGTATTTTCTTTACTTCTCTTTTGCCTATGGATGAATAACTCATGCAACTTCTAGGAGAGATTATGCTTGGATGTTTTTGCATGCTTAATGGATGACTTTGTGGTTAGGGTTTCATGGATGAGCATCAATTTACCCAGTAAGTGTTCTTTCTAAGTCTTTGTGGATTTATTCATGAATGTATTAAGTCATTTTAAAATCTTATTGAAGGACATAGGGATATTTTCTAGGGTTTGCAGTGGACTACTCTAGTTATTTTCCCATGGGATAACTTTCTAAGGTTTGTAGTGGACTACCTTAGGTTTTATCCAAAATCTACCCTTGATATCATATTCTAAAGGTTTCCAAAGTACATAGGATGACTCTCTAGGGTTTGTAGTGGACTACCTTAGTTTCCTTACTAAAGTATAGCTTCCTAGGGTTTGTAGTGGACCACTCTAGGGTTTTATCCAATGTCCTCTTTCACCTTGGCATCCAAAAAGTTCATAATTTGACTTCATTTGTCCAAGAGGATTAAACGACACTAGTCCTAAATCCTAGTAGTGAGTCTTAAAACATAAATTTACCTCTTCTTTTATTGTTCTAGGGTTAGATCAGAATTTGTAGAAACCACTCTTCAATTTTCATCCATAATTGTGCTTGACGTTTAGGGTTTCATTAGCATCTTTGACCTTAAAGTGTATCTTATCATCATTTGTTGTATTGTTGATTTAATTTTCACCAATTCGGGGTTTGATGTCTTGCATCATTTGTTAATGTTTTGGTAGCTGCAGGAGCTATTAACCTCCATGGATAAACCTTTGACTACGATAGAATATTTCGGAAGCAAGAGAAAACCTAAACAAATGTGTGAAAACCCCGGAAGACAAGTCGACTCAGCATAATAAGTAATATTGAAGTATTATATGCAAAAAAGGACAGGTCAACCCTGCTTGAAGAGACACTTGTTCACCTGGCCAGATTAGTATAAATAGAAGGTGCTTTAACTCATTTGGAAAAAGACACGCTCACTCAGTTGATGCGCATATCTTAGAAGTACAGTAGTAATAGAAGTAGTGTGCAAGTCTGGAAGAGGAGCACCAGCAACAACTGCAGTGGTGCATTACACTCTTGTTCAACCTTTTTGATACTCTTACTTGTGCGCTACCTTGGAGAAGGTGTGCTCTCTTGGTTTATCTGTTGGTTCTAGTGTGGATTCCCAGAATCATTTCGTCTAACAAAGGTTAAGGTGCTCGGGGGTGACTTTGTGCATGTGGCTGGGTGATAATGGTGTAACATTGTCTATGGTGAAACGAGCACAATATTCTAACAAGTTATGAGCCCACACCACCTTAGAAACAATCTAACCATTGGAAGGTAGATTCACAACTCTCTGTCAAGCTCGTTGTAGCACAATTATAGTTGCAGTTAGGGTTTTTGATCTTGCAGCAACAACAAACCCTAACATGATTGTTCAAGCACTTTAAATGAAGCGTTTAGAATAATTCTTGGATATCCTAGTGTGCCCTAACCCAACGTATCTCTCGGTGCCCTCAACCATCAAAAACATCAAAGTTGAATTTTTGGGGTCAAAGTCAAAAGATTGGTCAAGTTCAAATTCAAAGACAGTCATAACTTCCTCCATAAAATCAGAATGGCGCAACATAAGCATGGTCTCTTGGTAGAGCATGGAAGACAAGGATTGGCATCATCCTTGCAAAGAACAAAGGGAAAAATTATGGAACCACAAACTGAAGAGCAGGCGTCAAAGGATGAAGTGTTTGATTTTTGGAGCTTCCAAGCACATTAACATGGTCAAGGTCAAAAGTCAAAGACATTCATAAGATTGGTCATGGTCAAAGTCAAAGACAGTCATAACTTCCTCCATAAAATCAGAGTGGCACGGCAGAAGCATGGTCTCTTGGTAGAGCATGGAAGACAAGGATTGACATCATCCTTGCAAAGAACAAAGGGAAAAATTATGGAACCACAGACTGAAGAGCATGCGTCAAAGGATGAAGAGTTTGATTATTGGAGCTTCCAAGCACATGAATGTGGAGTAGGAGAAACAATAAAAAACAACTACTGCATATCTGAATCTTTGGAAAGAGAAGGGATCTTTGTCCAAGAAGCAATCGTAGAGCCAAAAAGATATCAGATCTAATACATTCAAAGGAACAACACACTCTCCATGTTGAAAAGAATACTTGTCTCAGAAGAAAAGCAGCTCAAGCGGAACAATAGCTAGACTCCAGGTTTGCATATCAGGTTCGATATTTTTATTGTTGTTTAAGTATTGCAATGCTTTAGATTTTATTAATGCTAGGAACTAATGAATACTTAGTAGCATGTATTGTTAATATAAATGCTTATTGTACTTAATTGTAATATGAACTAACATATCCTCTAGGAGATATTTCTTGTTCTTGTTCTCAGGCATGACACCTTGGTAATGTTATGATGAATTATCGTGAAACTGGTATGTTCTTATATAAAATGTTATTGTATTGGAAATATTGTTGCTCTTTTTGTTCCTGTTTTGGGCAGGTTATCCTACGTATTCCAAGAAGGTTGTCACCAAAAGAAAGACTTGAAAGGACTCAGAGGGAGTCGGTGATCAGAAAGAAGCAAGGCTTCATGAAACTTTGCAGGATGCATAAGGGCATGCAGCAGATGGAAGTGTGGTTCAAGGATTCACTCAATTAGAGGGAGTTGATGGAAGAATTCTAAAAGAAGGATCTTGTAGGCTTCATGACGAGTTGTACGCATTTGTGCCGAGTTGTAGGCCTTGTGTTGAGTTGTGGGCTTCATGTCGAGTTGTAGGCTTCATGTCGAGGGCCTTGTGCCAAGTTGTAGGCTTTATGTCGAGTTGTAGGCCTTGTGTCGAGTTATAGGCTATATGCCGAGATGTAGGATACTCCAGTGAGATGGTCTAGTATGTCGATTTGTTGCTACACCAGTGAGACAGTCTAGTATGTTAGTGGCGTATTCGAGAACATGTATGGTTGTGATGGTGTTTCTCGTAATATGATTTGGGTGTTGGTTGTGGATCTTAACTATCTTCATGATTCAGAGGTTTTTTTCAGTCGTTCTTGGACCCCATTCCCTAACGGGGGGGTGTGGGGGGGATTCCCCCCCATAACTATCGCCAAGGGGGTCCAGGGGGGGTGGGGGGCGATAATTTTTGTAGCCCCCCACTGGAAAGGGATTCAGGGGTAGCACCCCCGAAGTGAAATTTTGGGAAAAATTGCATTGTAGAATATTGTAATTTCGTAGCCAATCTGGACCATTCATTATAAGGTCACAGATCTGTAGCCCTCCACTGGCAGGATATTCGGGGGCAGCTCCCCCGAAGTGAAATTTTGAAAAAAATTACCTTGTAGAATATTGTAATTTCATAGCCAATCATGATCGTTCATTATAAGGTTGCAGATATGACGGTAGAAGTTATTTTAGGGATTTTTCCCCTAGAAGACAACCCTCTTTTATAAGGGAATTGTATTGCGGCTGTGTATGTGTGTGATTATTGTATTATGAGAGAGGATATTGTGAGAGAAAGAAGAGGAAGTTGCAGTGGGCGTGTTGTAGGTTGTATCCCTTCATTTTGTTGGATAATAAAAAGGAAGGACCTGACAATTTCTCTGGTGGATAGCCCACACTAGGTGAACCATGTATATCTATGTCTCTATTGTATTGTGTATCTTCTATTTTTTATTTCTACATTTGCTTTATTTTTATTGCTATGCGATCCTATTTTTCTAACACTGGGTGATCATGAGATAGCATGTGTAGCTCTGGTGATGTTATTGGTCTGCAAGACCATGTAGTTTATGCCCATGCCATGTGAGATGGATGGATAATGATGATACTCACGACATGGGTGTATCCACGGGTGAGCACATCATGTGGGTGTAGCCCATGACAATGATGGTGACACACACTACGAGGGGTAGCTCTAGTGTTCTCTAGCAGGTTGTGGCCCCTAGACAAGATTTAGGTCCACATGGGTGTAGCCATGTGTGACGTAATGATGCTACCAATAGCATGGTCTACGTAATTATGATGAGAGGATTATGGCATAGCAAGCAAGGCTACGAAGACCAGAAGGGAACATCATGGTTAAATACCTTCCTAGCTAAGAGGGAGTGTTGATGTTTTGGTAGTTGCAGGAGGTATTAACCTCCATGGATAAGCCTTTAACTAGAATAGAATATTCTAGAATCAAGAGAAAACATAAACAGATGTGTGAAAACCTTGGAAGACAAGTTGTCTCAACATAATAAGTAATATTGAAGTATTATATGCAGAAAAAGACAGGTCAGCCCTACTTGAAGAGACACTTGTTCACCTGGTCAGATTAGTATAAATAGAAGGCACTTTAACTCATTTGGAAAAACACACACTCACTCAGTTGGTGCACATATCTTAGAAGTGTAGTAGCAGCAAAAGTAGTGCCTAAGTCTGGAAAAGGAGCAACAACAACTGCAATGGTGCAACACACTCTTGTTCAACCTTTTTGGTACTCTTACTTGTGCGCTACCTTGGGGAAGGTGCACTCTCTAGGTTTATCTGTTGGTTCTAATGTGGCTTCCCATAATCATTCTATCTAGCAAAGGTTAAGGTGCTCAGGGGTGGCTTTGTGCCTATGGTTGGGTGACAATGGTGTAGCATTGTCTATGGTGAAACGAGCATAATATTCTAACATCATTTAGGGTTGTTATGTGCCATTTATATTTCAACATGTAATTGTCTGAAAAACCTTAGTTTAACTCGTATTTTTCAGCCCTAGTTTATTACATGTTTAATTTGTTTAGAGCATTGATTTAATGTTCTTGTTATAACTTGATATATTGTTGAATCTCACCATATTTTACACAAGTTTTGAAACAACCACAGTTTTTCCTTTGATTTTTAGTGTTTGGGTGCCTTGACCTATTTCAACTTGCTAAATATCATTAATTGTCTTGGATATCTCACACATATAAATCTGGAAATTGCTTCTTTGAACCACCTTATACTTGCCTTGAAAACTTTGATCTTATCTTGCTATTGGACTCCACCTTATATAGCTTGTAGACTTGATCTTATCTTTCTATTGGACTCCACCTTATATAGGTTGTAGACTTCATCTTATCTTGTTATTGGATTCCTTGAGGTTACTAGGGAAGCCTCCCTTGTGTTGGATTTCATCCTTCACTCAAATGAAGGAAGTGATTGCTAAGGTGACAATGGTAACACTTCCATGTTACACTTGTATTAGCCCTTGTGAAAGCCTTTACACAAAGGTGATAGATATTGTGATAATGGTCCTCATTCGAGGTTTAATCCTTGATTAATGCTTTCAAAATACCTTGATTAAGGGCTTTAAAACCCTCAAACGAGGTATTTTAAAACCCTTGATCAAGGTATTTTTGAAATATATATGTGTGTGTGTGTGTGTGTGTGTGTGTGTGTGTGTGTGTGTGTGTGTGTGTGTGTGTGTTAGTTTAAAATTCTCAATTGAAGTTTTACCACATTAGAGGGTCCACATAGACCATTTTGATGTGCATGGCTTACCAAAAAGTGGAACTGGGATTCATGGAGTCATCTTATAAGTACCTTATTTATTGGTTTGATTGTACTTCCTATCCAAACAATCGTTGAGAGAGGTTTTGTATACTTTTGCATAATAACTTGTTTCCACAATCACCCATGAGAATTTGATTTCCATGAAATTCTTGTTGCTAAATCCTTGCCAAGGAAGTGTATATTTTTAGGACCTTCTCCACCTTCCTCTTTCATTTTTGCATTGAATTTCAATTTTACCAGAGGGATGACCTCTTTTTCCTTCTTCCATTGTACATAGGAATTTGAAACATTTTCTTCCAATCTTCTCCTATGCCCCTGCATGGATGAAAGCCAATGAGTGTCAGTACATCGGTATTGCATCCAATGTTGATTTTACCAATGTGAGCCTCGCTCCAATAGTGGGCCACATGGGTGTCCCATGGAGCAGGGCACACCATGATTTGAGCTTCACCAGTCCTCGTTTATTCTAGTTTTATTTTTTGTCATAGAGTTAGTGTCAATTTTGTAGTGGTATGTTTTGTTTCTAAAGAAAAAGTCTTAATTAATAAAGTTTATAAATAGTAGTTATTGGGGCTGGGCACCTCCTTGTTTTGGGTTGCGTGGATTTTTGTTTTTGTTTTCAGAAACATTCTTTGTGGAGTTGCGTCTTCGTTTTGGAAATATTTCTTGTTTTTGTTTCATATCCATTGTAAAAGGAAGCTATGGAATCAAATGCAAGGATTGATGGTGTTTGTTCCAACTTCTATTATGTCTATCATCTAATCATTTTACAGAGATACGAGTTCTCTTGTTGATTCTCTCTCTTCGTGGTAGATCAATTGGTATCAAAGCCAGGTCGATGCCCTCGAAGCTTCGGAAGACACCATCTGGTTCATAAATTATTTTTTTTCCCGGGATTTTATGCCATGGTTCTTGAGTTAGGCGTGCTCTTACAACAAGGGTGCCCTCAATAGTCTTTAGATCTTTTCCAAGTGCCCTCCTCAGGGCCATTTTCAGTTCAAGCTTCATACTAGGTGGATGAAGATTATGCCTTCGCAGCCATATCTAGAGACATAATTCTCAACCAACAACATGTCCTTTGTAACACAAGATTTGGCAAATGTGCTCCATGAGCTTATTCGCATGCAGCAGTGGCAAGGTCTCACACCAATGCAGTTGGATTCTCATATCCAATTGCCAAAGTATTCAGTCTAGATGAATGGATAAGTTGTGGATTCTTGGATCCACAATCTCTCCACATATTTCTGCACTCACTCGGATCTAGACGAAGAGGGAAATTTGTAGATCGCGAGTCTTCAATTTGAAGGCTCGACGTAAGCATGGTGGGACACACAATTAGAGAGGCAATATTTCTTCATAAATCTTGGAGAAAACATCAATCCACCACTGCAAATGATCATAGCCTGGGTGGAATTTTTTCAAGGCCTATGAGATCATTTCTATCCCTCAGGTTTCCGTCAAGATTTGCTCGCTCGTTGGCTGCAGCTCAGACAATTGCCTAATCAAGAGGTTCAAGCCTACATAGGTGTCTTTTGCAATCTCAACCTCACGTATCTGAGCTTAAGGAGGTATTGGTTATTAGATTTAATTCTGGTATTTTATTTCCGCTAAGACGTGAAGTGGATTTGTTTGACAGTGCATCCTTGGATAAGGCGTCCCTCAGAGCCTTGGCGGTCGAGTGAAAGTTAAATCCACATCCTCAATATAGGAATCCATTCCCCCGTCCTAACCCCAATAAACCTGACACGTCCTCATCTTCTTTCCCTCCCCTTGCGACCCAAGGATCACCCACCAACCCCTCTGTTAATTCACCTCAATCCTGCAGTTCCAATCTTTGGTACAATTTCCATAAGACTAGTTCACACTCCACTGCAGATTTTTGCGCCATAAAGAATCAAAATACCCAAAAGACATTGTTAATAGAGGTGAAACATGAAGTTGGATACGAATTCTTTGACGTGCTCTCCCTTAAGAATCCTACCGAACTAGACCCTTCATTGGTGCTAATGACCACGAATAATCCATCCTCTTCACCACCTCCTCTCTTCACTCACAATTTCCAAATAAAAAATACCATCATTACTCTCATCCTTGATGATGACAGTCAAAATATTCTGGTATCTCATGAACTAGTCCAACGTCTACAATTACCTACTACTCTGCATCCCCACCCCTATCATCTTGGTTGGGTTCAACAAGGAGGTCCATGCATCCAAGTCTCTACACAATGCGCAATCACCTTCACCATAGGAACATTTCATGATGTGGTAACTTGTGATGTTTCCCCTTTAGATCGTGCAGACCTTTTACTAGGCATNTATCATCTTGGTTGGGTTCAACAAGGAGGTCCATGCATCCAAGTCTCTACACAATGCGCAATCACCTTCACCATAGGAACATTTCATGATGTGGTAACTTGTGATGTTTCCCCTTTAGATCGTGCAGACCTTTTACTAGGCATGATGTATCAATAAGACCGCCACGCTATCTATCATGCAAAGACTCGTCAGTGTCATCTCCTCCATCAAGGACGCACATACATGCTCACCTCATCAAATCGCCCATCTTCGCAAAAACCTTTGAGTTCCCTTAACCGATGTGTCTCTCTCTGCCTAGTGCATCCTATGAAACTTGATAATCTAACTAATCTGACCCCTCCCAAAATGGTACCCCTTCTCGAAGAATTCGTTGAATTCTTTACCAAACCCACAAGATTTCCCCCCTCTAGATCTATTGAACACTCTATCGAACTCTTTATGGGTGCTTCATTACCCATTGCTCGGGCCTATTGCTTAGCCCCTCACGAATCTGACGAGATCAAATGTTAGATCGCTCAATTTCTTGAATCCAAACATATCCAACCGTCCTCTTCGCCTTATGCTTCATCCACTTTCATCATCCCCAAGAAGGATGATCTCAAATGGCATATATTCACTGATTACCGAGCCTTAAACAAGATCACGGTTAAAAACCATTACCCCCTTCCGAGGATTGAGGACTTCATGTATCACCCACACGACGTTGTTTACTTCACAAAGATGGATCTGACTGTGGGCTATCACCAAGTGAGAACGCACTCAATAGAAACTTGGAAAACCATACTCAAGACTAAGTTTGGTCTTTTTAATTGGCTTGTTGCGCCCTTCGCGCTCACCAACACCCCAGCCACATTCATGAGGCTCATTAATGATGTGTTTCGTCCATTGTTGGGCAAGATCGTGGTGATCTACTTGGACGAATATTTGATCTTCATTAGATCATGGGAAGAACACATGCAACATGTGCACCAAGTCCTTGAGTTACTCCGAACTCACAAGCTCCAGTTCAAAGACAAGAAATCATTTTTTGGACAGAAGTTTGTGCAATATTTGGGCTTCATTATGGATACAAAAGGCATCTGTCCTAATCCAGCAAAATTTCAAGCATTGGCACAATGGCCACGCCCACCTCAGCACTGCAATTGAAGAGCTTCATGGGCAATATCAATTTTTACTGCAAATTTGTAGCACATTTCTCACAATTGGCAAAGCCTTTGCATCAGCTGGCCAACTAGACACACTTTGATTGGAATGCAAATGTGAATATTTACACAACTCAAGCAAGCATTGTGCTCTGCTTCGGTTCTTAGATTGTCTGATTTGCAACAACCATTTGAGATCGAGATGGATGCATCTCAATTCGTGATTGGTGTTGGTCTCAAACAGGGAGGACACCTTGTGGAATATCACTCAGAGGATCTCGTAGAAGCTAAGCTTAATTATAGTACACACAACAAAGAATTCTATAGTTTGGTTCAAGCACTCAAGCAATGGCGACACTGTCTCCTTGGAAAGGAGACTATTGTGCATACAGACCATCATCCACTGATATTTATCAACTCCCAAAGCAAGATCCAAGACCAAAGGCACTTAAAGTGGGAAACATACATCCAACACTTCCATCTGTTGATCAAATATAAGAAGGGGACTACAAATAAAATGGCACATCTGTTGAGCCGCCCGCCGGTACAAGTACTTCACGTCTTGTAGGTGAGGTGTGCTTCGTATAATGCATGGAAAGCCAAGTATGAATTAGATCCGGACTTTGGAAAAATTTGGGCAACTCTTCAAATTCCCACAATAATCAATCATTCTCCTTTTCTTGATTATGTTATTAGAAATGGATGGTTATATAAGTTTAATCAGTTGTGTGTGCTGCAATCCAAGGATAGAATTCTCCTCACTAAATAATCCCATGCATCTGCATATGGGGGTCATTTTGGCACCACAAAAACCATCCTTAATCTCAACCGCCATTTCTTTTGGCCGTCCTTATCTAGACAAGTAGAAAGATTCATACGCTCTTGTGCTCTCTACTCTCAAACTAAACCATCTAAAAGAAAAGACGGTCTGTACTAGCCCCTCCCAATCCTTGCTCGCCCTTGAGAATCCTTATTGATGGATTATATCAGCGGTCTCCCCACCACTCTCATGTAAGGTCTCTCCAACAGAGCCTTATAAAACATAAGTTTAAATAGAGAAATGTTATCCTAACTCCTTTACAATTCACTAATCAGCATATAAACCATTCATTATTCAGCATATAACCATGTTCAACAAAATTAAAAACTATGAGCAGCATGATAATAAACCACATATTCAACATAGTTGTTATGAACAATATATAAATAATGAACATGAACAACACAACCATAATAAACACAACATAATAATGAAAATACCTCAAACTGATGCTATTCTCCAACTCTGTCCAAGCTCCAACTCTGTCCAAACTGAAGCTCTACCCAAAAATGATTAATCTCCCAGCCAGCTAGGAACAACCTATATGGCTCCCTAGATCCAGGATTCCTTACGGTTTCCTGGCCCCCGAGCCCAAAATTCCCAGCAACAGGTGTCCCTTGTGAAATTCCTCAAGCAAGCTGCCAGTAAAACCAGAAATACAGATGCAGTCCAAACTATTTATCCCTCCACCTTCTCCCTTTTATCTTTCAAAAATTCTCAAACCAAAATAAAAATGAGATCCTCTTCCAAGTGCTCCCCTCCTCTCTTATCCTCCTCTCTCAAGTCCCCTCATTAATCCCCCTACAACCTTATCCTCCCATTAAACCTCAACCACCTTATCCCCCCAATAAGTCTTAACCACCTTATCCCCCCCATAAATGTGTCCATCTACCAATACAATTGTATTATTAACTAAGTCTTCATAATTAATAATATATATATATATATATATATATTAATAGTTTATTAAAATAATATTTATTAATCTAATACTTATTAAACTGATATTCATTAAACAAATATTTAATCATGATAAATAAATAATTAATTACATACACCCACCCTTCAAGAAACTTCGTCTCGAAGTTAAAGTAATTTATAATACAAGGGAAATTACACATGGTTCACACATTCATATCCAATAAACAACATTATCAGTAAGTAATCCAAAGAAACTCATACATACTAGTGTACATGTGAAAGAAATGCATGTGTAGCTAGCACATACAAGTCTCGTGCATATATTAATGACAATAACTATCACCTCCATAGTAATTCTTGTATGCATCCAATCCAATCAACAAGACTATTCATTTTATAAAAATAATAAACTAATTAAATGTTTGTGAAATCCCTTAATTACAATAATCTAGCTCAACAATGTTTATTTAGACAATTGTAGTTCAGTTAAGTAATTATTAATATACATATATACACATTTTCTTTTCAGAAGGAAAACAATAAATTCCACCATAAGGCAAATCTCCATACACTCTCAACTATTTATATTCGTCCTTCCTCCCTAACTTACTTCCATCTTCCATTCCTATCCTTCCTTTGCTGGACTATCTTGGAGCGTCAACTATATTGACCTAACTCCAAATAGAACCCGTAAGCGGAAGTGTCACTATCTTGACCAAGCTTCCCCAGCAGGCAACTGACAGTCATCATCACACGTCTAGGGGAGCGTGAGCTAACACCGTTCTCCAATGACTCCAGGTTTCAGAGGATACACGGTGGGAAATGTCTCCACCCCTCCTAATATGACTAGGGTCCACACCCTACAATGGAATATACAGTGGCATCGTGTTGCTGGGAATTTTGTCATCGTTTATTAAGTTTTTGGGCAGTCTCACCACCTAAAAACCTGCACTGGTCCATATATCATAACAGTGCATTTGTACCAATATAATTTCATATACAAAGATTCATACCATATTGTTTCTCGTTCGGTGGTCATGACATCCACTCTTATTACCCTTATCCCTTGGCTATTTCATAGCCCATTGACCTGCAAATTAGTCTATAACACAAACTCATACATACCTATGCATTATCATCGTGTAATTGCATACAACCATAATCTCAATTCGATATCCACGTACCAACAACTTTAATATCAAAGTTTTCAAGTTAGAAATAGATCTCATAATATCCCCATAATTCACTTGACGTTATTCATTCATAGAATTTTCATTTACATAGTAGATCACATCATATCCATCATCATTCAAATAACATTTAAACATTCATAGAATTTACATTCACATAATAGATCGCATCATATCCATCATCATTCAAATAACGTTTAAACATTCATAAAGGTTCCTACGTCTTAAAAGTTCAAGTGTATTATTAACAGTTTCACTGTGAATAGAAAATAAAGGGTGATTAGGCCTTAAGTAATTCTCGTTATCTAAGTCAAAAGGTAGTATTACATACACCCACCCTTCAAAACAAAACTTATTCCCGAAGTTATGGTCATTCTCAATATAAGAAAAAATTCATGACACAACTTATGTGTGTCATCTATGATAGAAACCCTATTCTATATTGGTCTCCTCGTACCTTCACTGATTAAAACATGTCGAGGCTATTAATATATTTATTACAACTACCCCTATTTAGCAAGCACCTTACTGTATCTTGACTCTATTTTATCGTCACTTTTAATTTAATTAATGATAAGACACACTTTTGTTATAGATTTATTCTTCCTAAGTTCCATATATGACCCCCATAT
>ML793804.1:213575-228259 GCA_009831015.1 Picea engelmannii
GACCCCGGGAAGTTGATGTACTAACTTACCCAAACGGGGCCCACATGACTTTTGGCGCTTCATCTCCTAGGGTTAGGTTTTTGGATGTCTAGGGTTTTTGACATTTCTGTTTATTGTAAAAAGGCCTTCAGAGCCTCATTGTACTCATCTTCTTGCGAATGCGAGTAGTCGTTACATCTCTTCTCAGAGATAAGCTGCCACCATTCTAGCGAGTCTTTCACTCTGTATTTTTACAGTCTCTGTACATTTATTTCATTAATAGAAATCGTTTTTTACTGTATCTATATGTTTATGGTTGCATCTCCGATATATTTCTGTGATATTATTAAATATCTGCGAAATTTATGTGCATTTCTTTATTATATCTCCGATCTCATTTCGTGCCGAAAATAATCTGGATCATGATCGATATGAAAGTCCTATATATAGTAGGCGTGCATTGAGGGACAGTCTTGATTATGATAGGGCTCCAAGCCCCATTTATGGTAGGCGCCTACAGAGATACCGTCCAGATTATGGCAGAGTCTTAAGTCCTGTACATGAACGATATCACAGGTGAGTATAATGAATTTGGCAATCGATATTGTGAAGGTTTATTCATAATAGGAGACATGTGTTGCAATATCCTCAGTGTTTAACTTTGGTTTTATATATGTTTCCACAGTCGATCACCTGCGATGAGATCAAGGTCATACACAATTATTCAGAGTGTCTTAGATGAAGGGACAAACTTTCAAAACTGATGTCATATTATTTATTGTACTTGTATTTGTTAAGGCAGGTCGATGCTATTGTATTTCTCAGTTAGTTTAGTGGTAGCGGGAAATCTGAATAATTTTTCTCACGAACCGAAAATTAGGGCACTATGTTGGATATGGAGTGGTGTTGGGCTTGGCGCTTGCGAATTAGAGGAGCGGCATAGCAGTAGATTCTGGGGATGGAAAACGTGGACAGTTATAGCCTTGACTGCTATTTTAGCGGTTTCTGTGGCCGCATGTGGACGGCATCCCAGAATTTCTTTGTTTGGCTTCTCCACCAAAGAGTGCAAATGCACGAGTTCACACGAACTTGCTGGAACTGTGGAAGATTGTTGTTGTGATTACAAGACAGTAGATACTCTCAAAGACCATGTGTTGCATCCTCTTCTGCAGGACCTTGTGAGAGCCCCTTTATTTCGGTATTTTAAGGCTAGACATGTATGGATCGTGATGTTTAATACATTTAATATCTATTGTTATATCTCTTTATGTTAAGTGATTAATTACTCTTATATGTCTGCAATTGTATTGTTATAATGTGTTTGGGTTACTGGTGCTTCTGATCTTTTGTCCAGATATGTTTTTCAAAAATTATATTTTGTGACAAATTATGAAAATGTCTCATTCAGACCCAATTAACAACTGAACCTGCATGTGCAGTGGTGCTCTTCGTAGGTTAGCATTTACCATTTTGAAAATTTTCTAGATTTTTAGATGGTATGATCATCCTTTAGTGGTGTATTTTTGGCACAATTGGTCCCATAAATTTAGGTTTCTACTATAACAGCTGAGTTTATTCTCACTATACTAGAGTGACTATAGATCATTGTATTCCTTGAGATCAATGAATGTGAAAATTTCCTTATTAAAGGAATTTTCTCTTTATCTTTAGTTGTTCACTGTAGTATGAGGTGAGGGAATATTATATTCCCCTTCAAGACTCTAGAGGCTCACTAATTTCCTTGTATAGGTATGAGGATTAACAATATGAAGCTTTGTTTGTTAGGAATGTTTTCTTTCATAAAAGCGATCTGTTGAGAAGGGGCAATCTGATGATTAGTGTTTTTCACCTTATGTGAACTGGAATGGTGAAAATTTAAAAGTTACAGGAAACCGAACTTGTAAAATTTCAGGAAATGGAGAAACATTAAATATATTCATTTATCTTTTAATTGGATGACTTGAATATATGAACTCTCATAACAGATGCTCTAAATCAACCATAATCATGATCTGGAAATTAGAAATCACAATAAATCGTACACAGATATTTCTCTTATTGAATAAATGAATAAATCATAAAGCTATAATACAATTTGGAAATGAGAAATGAAACTTTTTGTTTGATGTTTTTGATCCGGATTTATGTAGGAACACAATGAAATACAGAAATACACATAAACGCAGAGATGCAACAGAAATAAGACTTCATTTCATTAATAACAAATGACTGAAATATGCTTACAGACAGAATGGAAATAAACTAGCTAGGGCACTGGCAGCTTATCTCTGAGAAGAGATGTGGCTGCTACTTGCATCCGTGAGAAGATGATTACAATGAGGCTCTAGAGGCCTTTTTACAATAGACGAGAATGCCAAAATTCATAGACATACAAAAACCTAACCCTAGGAGATGAAGCGCCAAAAGTCATGTGGGCCCTGTTTGGGTAAGTTAGTACATCAACTTCCCGGGGTCGTAACTTTTGCATACGATCTTCGTTTTAGGCGTGTGATAGTTCGTTGGAAAGGTATCGTCGAGGAGATTCATTTTGGGGGCTCAATCATGCCTTTGGATATCATTGAGAACCTCGATCTCAAAAAACCTTCATTTAGGCCCTCAAAATGGCCCCAGAAGTTAAAACCTGCTAAAAATAGTAAATTGTCAAAATTGCCAGAAAATTGCTTTGAGCCAGTCGGAAAAGGTGGGTGGCCACCGATATCCACCTGGATCAGTTTTGTATGGAATTTTAGACTTTTTATTGATGTTTTGGGGGTTCCTTGTACCACGAACAAGGTGATTTGATACACCATACATCGATTTGGTGTATGGTTAGGTTGTGACCTTAAAAAAAAAAGTTATTATATTATTATTATAAACACAAACACAAAGATTATAAGTTTGTCCATTACACGAGTCTTCTCTAATTTGAAGAATGTTTCTCCACATGTGTGGAAAATAATGCTTTTCCACTTGGAAATGCAGATGTGAATTTACAAGGTGCATCATTGATTTTCTTATGATATGAAGAACAAAATGAACAAAATTAAAGTATTGAAGGGATGACATTTCTCATCAATTAACCATAGTTTAGATATCTATTTATAACTCATTCTTACCAGATTATAAGTTGTAAAATCTACCCATGCTTGGTAAAAATGAAAAATGAAAAATTGGAATAAACTGTCTTGTGAGTTACAGGAAATTGTTGGGAAATGTTTCACAACGGCTTCATGCCATTTTGGTAACGGAAACAACTGCCAAATTCCATGTCAGCATGTTGATATTTAGATATTTATATGGCCTTGTAGCCTATTTATTACTCTACTCGAGAGTTGTCCTTAGTTTCTAAGCATTCACAAAGGATGAGAATTATGTATTTGTAGCCTAGGTGGCGTTGTAAAACTGTCATTACTGCAACAGTACATAGTTTGACCTCAAATGATAGGAGAGATGGTTAATCCCACTTTCAGCAGATAATACCAAGTTTGTTCGTAGAACTAAATAACGAACTCATGTTTAAGAGAACAACTTTCCAACAATTTTTAGGAGATTTATGTTTGGCTTGAATGGTAGCTATTGCTTTGGAGCACAAATATATTTCTTTAAATGTGTTAGAGGTGTCACTAAACTAGGTTAGTGATACCTTATGTACCCTGTTGCTTTGTTGACACTTTGTGTATCAGATATCTGTAAGTTGTGTTTACTCGAGATTACTGATAATCTTCTTTTATTGAATCTTATTTTAACCTAGTTTGCTTGTTATATATTAGGACAAACGTGGGCTATCCTCTATGAAATCTAATGGTTATTTTGGTTATCAACAATCACCGTTGTTGGTCCTAACTCTCGATATGCATTTTTTGAAGATAATTGAACCTTTGTTTTAGTATGTCGAGATACAGTAGGGGTTGTGCACACTCTATTCAGGAGGAAATATCTATCTATTGTATTAAGAGCTGCTCTGAAGTAGGAATGTGAGACATTCCTACAAGGGAATGCTAAAATCCTCTGATATAAAGTGGTAATATTTTCAAAAGAGGATTGATGGTTTGATCTATATACTTTCTATACCATGCTAGCCCAGTATATTGTCAAAAAAATTTAACGTGTTTGTAGAAGATTTTAATTTGACTGCCTTTTAGTGACTGTTGGGTTATTTTTACACAGACTTTTATGTGTAAAAATACAAAATCCCGATGTTGTGGGTGGTCAAGCCCAGGTTTCAGTTTTGAAACCGGGCTCTGATACCATATGTAAGGTCTCTCCAACAGAGCCTTATAAAACATAAGTTTAAATAGAGAAATGTTATCCTAACTCCCTTACAATTCACTAATCAACATATAAACCATTCATTATTCAGCATATAACCATGTTCAACAGAATTAAAAACTATGAGCAACATGATAATAAACCACATATTCAACATAGTTGTTATGAACAATATATAAATAATGAACATGAACAACACAACCATAATAAACACAGCATAATAATGAAAATACCTCAAACTGATGTTATTCTCCAACTCTGTCCAAACTGAAGCTCTGCCCAAAACTGACTAACCTCCCAACCAGCTAGGAACAGCCTATCCGGCTCCCTAGCTCCAGGATTCCTTACGGTTTCCTAGCCCCCAAGCCCAAAATTCCCAGCAATAGGTGCCCCCTGTGAAAGTCTTAAAGCAAGCTCCTCAAGCAAGCTGCCAGTAAAACCAGAAATACAAATGCAGTCCAAACTATTTATCCCTCCACCTTCTCCCTTTTATCTTTCAAAAATTCTCAAACCAAAATAAAAATGAGATCCTCTTCCAAGTGCTCCCCTCCTCTCTTATCCTCCTCTCTCAAGTCCCCTCATTAATCCCCCAACAACCTTATCCTCCCATTAAACCTCAACCACCTTATCCCCCCATTAAGTCTCAACCACCTTCAACCACCTTATCCCCCCCTCCATAAATGGGTCCATCTACCAATACAATTGTATTATTAACTAAGTCTTCATAATTAATAAAAAGAAACAAAATCTATTTTAATAGTTTATTAAAATAATATTTATTAATCTAATACTTATTAAACTGATATTTATTAAACAAATATTTAATCATGATAAATAAATAATTAATTAGGGTTGTTACATCTCTGCAAGCATGATGCAATCTAGGTTGTTGTTTGTCGTTTCTCAAAGATGGCTCTGTTTATCCGTTGTTACAAAACTAATTATGTTTTCCAAACTGCTGAGCTATTCTTTCACAATGTCTGGCCACACTTTGGCTTACCTCAAAGCATTATTTTTTACGATGACTCTCGTTTCCTTAGCATCTTTTGGTGCACCCTTTGGCCTCTTCTTGGCTGTAACCTCAAATTCTCTATGACATTCCATCTGCAAACGGGCGACCAAAACGAAGTGGTTAATCAAGTTCTAGTTCACTCCCTCTACACCTATTTTGTGAAGAACAAATAATGGGACACCTACCTACACATTATCGAACATAGTTATAATCAGGCTTCCCATTCGTTGACTGGTTACTTCCTATTTTAAGTCTGTCTCAGTTCCCAACCTTTGGCCCCTTTTGAGATTCCCTTGATTCTCTCTCCCGAGGTATCAATACATCAACAAAAAGAGCAAATATCCACTCAACAATACATACAGATAATTGCTCACCATCATGCGCAAGTAATAGAAGCATTGCAGGCTGCCCAAGCTTGCACTAAGGCATGACATGATAAGCACAAAACACCGTTGGTTTTCCAACCTGGAGATAAAGTGTGGTTTCAATTGAACAAACATAGATTCAAAGGGCAACATCATAAGTTGCATCCTTTGCAATATGGAACATACACAATGCTAGAACACATTGGTGATAATTCCTACCATCTAGATCTTCCACCACAGTTGGGAATTCATGATGTTCTGAACGTCAACAATCTAAAGTTGTTTGAACCATCTCTTCTCAAAGAAGCGGTTCCAGTGCAACATCTAGTGGATAACATTCCATATTTCCAACCGCCACTTCTAGAAGACGCCATGCTGGAGCAGTGCATTTGCCAGAATTGTTCTACCGAGTGTATTTCATATCTGGTGGGAAGAAAAGGAGATACTCCGAAAGAAGAAAGATGGATTTCAGCAGACAAACCAAGAATAATTTTTCCTCACCCGGTGGCGAAATCAGGGCATGATTTCGGCTCCAGACATGGAGGAATTGGGACACATGGGCATACCATGGAGCAGGGCACACCATGATTTTAGTTTCGTCGGTCCTTGTTTATTCCAATTCTATTTGTTGTCATAGATTCAGTGTCCATTTTGTAGTGGTATATTATGTTTCTAAAGACAAAGTCTTAATTAATAAAGTTTATAAAATAGTAGTTAGATTGGGGTTGAGCACCGCCTTATTTTGGGCTGCGTAGGTTTTTGTTTTTGTTTTTAGAAACATTTTATGTGGAGTCGCGTCTCCGTTTTGGAAATATTTCCTGCTTTTTGTTTCATATCCATTGTAAAAGGAAGCTATGGAATCAAATGAAAGGATTGATGGTGTTTGTTCCAACTTCTATTGTGTATATCATCTGAGCATTTTACTAAGATCTGTGTTCTCTTGTTGATTCTCTCTCTCTGTGACGGATCAAATAGAAATCCATATACTACACCACAAGTCTACTCTCTTGTCAATGTTGTTAATTAACCAACTCTAGTATTTAATCCCATAATCGTTTGGTTTCAAGATAAACCATGGATACTTTATCCCTTATTGTAAATCGATCCTTGGAAAGGAAAGACTCGCAAAAGAAATCTTTCTTGAGCCTCCTCAATGCTACTGAATAGTTCAAGATATTTATCTCCATTCCCATAGAAATATTGTAGATATATAATATATCTTTTAACCTTGTATCACCCCTAAGTGTTCCATCACATAATAAAAGTATACCATCAATGAGTAATAAATGTGTGAGATCTATAATCTTGCCTACTTTTATCCCTTTTAGAACTCCTCTCCTCCTTGCTTCCATGATAGCCCTACTTAGACCCTTTGTTGTTAAAATAAAAAGTAGCAGTGATAGAGGACAACCTTACCTCAATCCTCTAGTGAAAGAGAAAAAACATGAAGCTAAACCATTTATTAACACAACAAAAGAGACAGAGGTTAAACATCCCATAATCCAATTTACAGTTTGTAATTTGAAACCTGTATCATGAAGCAAAACCAATATCAAGTAAAGCCAACTAGATTTATCATAAACCTTTGAAAAATCCAGTTTCAATACGAGTGTTTCTAGTTTCTTCACTTTAATGAATGGAAACCTTCTTAAGCCACTCGTATGGCCTCATGAATTCGTCTTCTATTTAGGAAGTCAAATTGTTCATAAGATATAGTATCAAAGAATATTGTCTTCACCTTAGTGGCTAGAACCTTTGTTGTTATTTGTAAACAAAGTTTCATAAAGAGATAGTTCTAAATTCCTCAAAGGACGAGGGATTGTCCTTCTTTGGGATTAGTGCTAACAAGGTGGGATTAAAAATCTTAGTGCTTTCCCTAATACATCGTCTCCTCAACAACCCTAATTATATCCTGCTCAAACAAATTGTAAAAACCATTAATGAAGAATTCTACAATCCATCCATTAAGGCCTAGACTTTTGTTTTTACATAGATGCCATGACTACTTTTGTTTCCTCTTATTTGACTTCTTCCATTAACAAGTTGTTTGTTTCATCACTTACAAAACTAAGGAAAAAGGAGGTGAGTAATATCTTTGCTATATTTTCCCTCGTCGTCTCTTTATATAAACTTTGCAAATGTGAAACCTCCATCTCAATAATATCATTGAAATTATTGTAGCAATACCATCCCCTTTAGTGTTTATACATTGGATTGATGTTATTCATATGATTTGCATAGTTATGAAAGTATTTTGTGTTTTCATCCCCTTTGACCTGTTATCGCTCAGTTTGTAGTTTAAGTCATAGGCTAGAGGACAAGGGTCAAACTGGCGTAACATGGACCTACCCCACCCAATGTCACCACAATGGGGAGGTCCTTTCTATTTAGGGTGGCTAAGCCCAAGGGAGACGTCTCGGGTAATCTGGGGTTTGAAAGGAAAAGGCTCAAAGGATTAAGGCTAGTTTCCCCTTCACAGATTACCGCCCAGAAGATAGTCAGATAAAGAATAACCACAAAGGGCACATGCTTGCGAGACAAGGCAACAATGAAACTAGTACATGCAATAGTGGTTGATATTTCATAAATCAATGACTATCAAACTTTAATGTATATGAGCATATACAACAGTAAATATTGACGAAGCCAATGTTTGCAATAATGACAGTGGCAATATAATGTTACTTGTCAATGAACACTAGAATAATACAACATCCAATGAAAATGATCAATCCTTAAATTAATTCAATGCATTAAATGTCATTAATTGCTCATATACAAGAGGTTGTTGCGTCAATATCCTAGAGATGACATCAACTACTTTTTAGGGTTAGTATAATAGACAAAGAAGGTTAACGTTTTGCTAATTAGTCAATGAATATTATCAATTTATCAATGTCTATCACAAGATGACCAAGCCAACAATATTTTCTATCAACAAAAGCTCAAATAAGGCATGACGTCGTCATTAATTGCTAGGTTAGAAGGGTTGTTGCGTCAAGTATGACGTCAGCCCTAGTTAGAGACGTTAGGGTTAGTTAGGGTTTCAAATTTGAGATTTTGAAGAATGATTTTACACAACAATCTCAACGTTGGAAAGAATATCAGTGCCTTAGGGTAATATGGAGTCAAAAGTAAGGGCAAAATCTCAGGAGGATTAAAATTTAAAGACTAGAAGGTTAGGTTCTATGGTGCTGCAATGGCAGGGCCCTAAAATCAAAACCCTAAGGGAAGGAGGCTCATTCCAGTGTTGCTTAAGCAAGGCCTCATGCTCCTTCCTCTTTCTCTAAATACTCTTTGGCAAAACAGCTAGCTTCAAAGTACAAGTCTAAGGGAGAAAAATGTTGCGGGAGCAAGGCTCTTCAAACCCTAAAAGGTTAAAACCCTAGGTGTAGAATTAATTAGGCCTAGGACGTCTCCTCTCTTCAACCTATACTTAAATGCTAACTCAGAAAAAGAGAGATAAGTGTAGCAATGACTAGGCTATATCTTCCTTAATCAATGGCTAAAACAAGTTTCTCAAGCATGGGGACATATAGCAAGGACATACTTGTGTGCTTGCTACCTAGGGTTTCAAGATTAAGCAATATAATAGCAATATAATAGTAAATGTAAGAGATTAAACCTACAACCATTCATTTAAGAATTTTTGCATGAGAAATTCACTTACATATCATGAAGAATGCATCATCAAACCCTAGTTGTAAACCTTCCAATGAGAGAAACACCATACATGCCAAGAAGAATCCTCCAACAAGAGTTGTGCCTCACTTCCAAGACCAAAAATACCAAGACAAATGCTAAAAGATAATCTCTCACAAGAGAGTGAGTTATGTTATGTTTAAAATGAGGAGAAACGTCCTCTATTTATACCAATCCATGACCTTTGAATTAAAATTAAGGTCATTAAAACAGCCGACAAGGCTGACTATAAGATTTACATTGTTTTTTACATTAACTACTAGAAAATGTCATAATATGAGCAGAAAGAGGGACGTCAAGCCCCTTTGAGGGAGACGTTGGCCCTTTTTGGGCAAATCCAACATCCAGAAGTGAGACGTTGGCCCTTCTAGGGCTTCTCCAAGCTGCCACACATGCAAAATAGCTCCATCACACTGCCACACGCTTAGGATAACGTCCTGCTCTGTTGGGTGACGTCCTGTCTGTCAAAGGGAAAACGTTCCATCTGAAATGGGTGATCCCCCCTAGGCCAGGCTCTGCCAAAGTGTCCTGGGTAGAACGTCCTTCTTTCTTCCCATGCAAAGGCTCATCACAACGTTGTCCTGTCTCTGCCATCCCAACAACCATCTGATGGGCTCTTCAACCCCATGGAGGTCCAAACTAATCATATCCCCATGTGTACCGGTCCACTGGTACTTGTCCGTCGAGTACGGTCCTGCACATCAAAAACTTCGCCCTCCATGGGCTCATTAGTCCTCGGGATCATAGCAATGTCAATCATATTTCATCATTAAATTTATCAAATACATGCACAAAACCCCTAGCATATCATCTAATAGCTCAAAGACATTACACTGATCTACTATACAAAGTTGAAGAAATAGACAGAACAACCTATTGGGCCAGTATCCATAAGAAGAAGAAAGTTTCCACAGAACATTATTCAAGCCATGTACATGAAGTGATATGGTCTAAGGATGTCCAGTCACAATGAAGACCAGGGGTAGGTATTATCCGTGGGTGCCTTTGTAGGAGGCGAGTTGTACCCGTCATGGATGCACTTTTTCCAAGCCCCTTTGTTGCATTTATTCTTTATTTATTGCTTTTACTTTCCTTTTTACTTCAAGGTCTGACCAGAGGACACTCCCTTGGCGTGGTGACCAGAGCTGACAGTGTTACCCACTGGTATTTTTGCAGAAATGATAAGGCTGGCTCGTGATGAGACCCCCTTTCCCTTGGCCATGCAACCAAAGGTCATTGCTCTGGCGTGGTGAGCAGATAGATACCTATGAACATAATGGGTCGACTCGTTATGAGACCTCCCATCCTCTTGGTTAGTTCTTGTTTTATTAGTTTTCTCTGGGTCCCTTTTGTTTCTTATCGAGAGGCCTTTTATTGCCTTCTCGGGGATCCCTGGGCGAAGCATCTCTAGGTTTTATTTCCTATGGATTTTATCTTTTACCAGCTATTTTTACCCCCTAGGCCCTTAGCCCCTTCTTCCCATAGGATGAAGTGTAACCCCTCAAGTAGGTCATCCTAATGCCCGGACTAGGGAAATGGGATGGATGTATGGGAGATAAGATGTAAAGTGATAGTATGGTGGGAGCGGACGATGGCTCTTCAAATCCCCCCTAGTGACTAACCAAAACTCATGGATATCAGCTTGCTAGGGCATCCTGTTAATTCCCCCAACAATGGTCAAGTGGGTTAGTGTAATATCCAAGCAGTCGTCAGAAATGTAAGGAACCTGATGCATATATAAGAAAGTTATAATGATCAAACATGACACATACCATGATACCTAGACCGATTACCTCATGGAGCAAGAGTCTTCTCTGATGCAATTCCAAGCCGATGGTGATGGATGTTGTTGTTGCTGATAGGAAAAATCTGGTGAAGAAAAGAAAGATGGGCCCTCCAGGGCCATGCTTGGGTCAATCCTGCTCTCGGTACTCCATGTCTAGGACCTGTGGGCCTCGAGACATGATCTCCTAGTTATCCCTAGAAAACGGGGATAACATTTGGCTCCAACTCGGGGACATGTGCTCACCGTAGAGCGCATGAGAACCTCAACATCTCTGGCATAAACCTGCAAACCTGCTCACACTTGAAAAGAAACATTAGCAACAAAAGGTGGGGTGGTATTGCCACCCCACAAAATATAACATATGCACATGCAGTAATCATAGATGCGAACAGAAAGTGAAATACTTACTTGTACTTACCTGCTGGCTGGATGCTTGGTGTAGTCAAACAACCAATGAAGCCAACCTAGTAACATTCCTTGATACCTGCCTTTGTGCTTCATCATAAGCCAAAACAGTGATAAGTCAAGCACAAAAATGTCATGAGTTACAATGTATATCATATCATCAGAAAGGTCAGAATCTAACTCATGGAGGTGGGTGGGAGGGATAAAATCCTGCCAATTCCATCTCTGAGGAAAGTACTCAATCCACTTCAAGAAAGGGTCATGAAAAATGCAAGGTTTAGAAAACTGACTCAAAGGACCTGCAAACTGGTTACCTAGGATATCCTCACGCCCTGAAGTCAAAGAAGGGATCGACAAAGATCTAGCAGACGACTGGCAGACTAAAAAGGGAAAGTTGAAAAACTGACTAAAACACACAGTACCCAACCAACCCTTGGAGTTCAGGGTTTGCCTAAAAGGAAACTCAACATTAAAAATATACTTCCCAAGCACACCTTTAATGGATAGGTACGGTAAAGTAACAACAGGTGGCTGGAGTGAAAAGTCATGAGAGACTTTCCTTAGGCAAACAACGTTCTCACTTGTATCAAAATCTAAGCAGATAGGTGATTGATAATCATCTTCACAAAATAATTCCAAATGCTCAGAAGGACAGTCGTCAAAGTCCTCAAGGTATGACCGAAAATCATCAGGAAAATAAGGTACTGGGTCATCCTTGGTCCTTTGGGAGGTATGGGTAAAAACCTCATCTCCTTATTGCCACTGGTCAAAAGTAATCTGTTGTGGTAGTTGCAAGGGCAACGTCCGAAGATGACTTTTTATATCATAGATGGGATATGTATCATAACTAAATGCATCCCACCTACGTCTCCCAACATGTATGAACTCATCTAAATCAGCTATGTCAATATCAGTATCATAACATGGAGGAGTCAAAACATCCAATACTTATGTACTCTTTGTGTCATAAGGTGAAGAACCACTAAAAACTTGGAAGGGGAAGTAATTTACCTTGCTTACTCCTTCCTATGCAAGAGCTTCAAGTAATTGGATGGCTTCATCAGGTGGAAGATCTGCCTCTACATCTTCAGTCTTGAGACATAGGGAAACTGGCTTGTCCAAGGGTTCCATTCCTTCTTCATTTTCTGAGTCATAGAACAAGGTATCATCAAAAGAATGAAAATGACTTACCTCATTCTCTTCATCTTGTGCAGGAGGGACAGGATCTTGGAGGACTTCATCAGACTGAGGAGCGATCACAGGTGCTTCATCCTCATAACTCACGTTTATGGTTATATCTTTGTTTCATTCTATTGGATTATGGGAGAGGTCTTGCTCCTCTTCAAGGGGTTGATAATGGTTTTTATAAACCTCGTCTCTTATATCAGAGGATTCTTGGTATTGATCATGATAAGCCCTCCTGAGATCTTCTACAATCTCAGTGGTGAATCCTTTGTGGTGTAAGGTTACCATGAGGTTTTGAAGGACATCTTCATACATTTGGCAATCTGGCTTAGTAAGGTCGATAAACTTACTGATGAGGTGTATGAAAGATGATATACCCTTGTCCTTGCAACAACTCTTAAAATGTTTTTGTAAGTAGGATGGCAAGGTGAGCAAAAACAATTTTATAAGAGCATCCTCTCCTCCCAACTTTATCTCGCTCAAATACTCCAAAAAATTTACTATATGAGGAGCTGGGAGGCCCAAAAACATTGGAGAGTTGTCTAGCCATTTTGTATCAAAGCAATTTGGGTATCCTTGAAAACTTCTTAAATCAATACTTGGATACATTTGTTCCCAGTGTGCCATGATCCCATAACTTGAAAATATCACAAAAGGTAATGTGGCACCCTAAGAAAAATCAGTGGAGTTGCCAGATAGTTTTCCTGAAACTACCAAAGAATAGGGGGAATAAGGTCTAGTGGAGTTTCCAGGTAAGCTTGTAAGAGAAAGGTCTTTGAGGCAAGGCTTACCAAAGGATTTGTTGTTGAGGAAGATTGAGTCAGTGTTCCCCGACAATAGCGCCAAAATGTTATCGCTCAGTTTGTAGTTTAAGTCATAGGCTAGAGGACAAGGGTCAAACTGGCGTAACAGGGACCTACCCCACCCAATGTCACCACAATGGGGAGGTCCTTTCTATTTAGGGTGGCTAAGCCCAAGGGAGACGTCCCTGGTAATCTGGGGTTTGAAAGGAAAAGGCTCAAAGGATTAAGGCTAGTTTCCCCTTCACAGATTACCGCCTAGAAGATAGTCAGATAAAGAATAACCACAAAGGGCACCTGCTTGCGAGACAAGGCAACAATGAAACTAGTACATGCAATAGTGGTTAATATTTCATAAATCAATGACTATCAAACTTTAATGTATATGAGCGTATACAACAGTAAATATTGACAAAGTCAATGTTTGCAATAATGACAGTGGCAATATAATGTTACTTTTCAATGAACACTAGAATAATACAACATCCAATGAAAATGATCAATCCTTAAATTAATTCAATGCATTAAATGTCATTAATTGCTCATATACAAGAGGTTGTTGCGTCAATATCTTAGAGATGACGTCAGCTTCTTTTTAGGGTTAGTATAATAGACAAAGAAGGTCAACGTTTTGCTAATTAGTCAATGAATATTATCAATTTATCAATGTCTATCACAAGATGACCAAGCCAACAGTATTTTCTATCAACAAAAGCTCAAATAAGGCATGACGTCATCATTAATTGCTAGGTTAGAAGGGTTGTTGCGTCAAGTATGATGTCAACCCTAGTTAGAGACGTTAGGGTTAGTTAGGGTTTCAAATTTGAGATTTTGAAGAATGATTTTACACAACAAGCTCAACGTTGGAAAGAATACCAGTGCCTTAGGGTAATATGGAGTCAAAAGTAAGGGCAAAATCTCAGGAGGATTAAAATTTAAAGACTAGAAGGTTAGGTTCTATGGTGTTGCAATAGCAGGGCCCTAGAATCAAAACCCTGAGGGAAGGAGGCTCATTATGGTGTTGCTTAAGCAAGGCCTCATGCTCCTTCCTCTTTCTCTAAATACTCTTTGGCAAAACGGCTAGCTTCAAAGTACAAGTCTAAGGGAGAAAAGTGTTGCGGGAGCAAGGCTCTTCAAACCCTAAAAGGTTAAAACCCTAGGTGTAGAATTAACTAGGCCTA
>ML793804.1:228347-256507 GCA_009831015.1 Picea engelmannii
TCAATGGCTAAAACAAGTTTCTCAAGCATGGGGACATATAGCAAGGACCTACTTGTGTGCTTGCTACCTAGGGTTTCAAGATTAAGCAATATAATAGCAATATAATAGTAAATGTAAGAGATTAAACCTACAACCATTCATTTAAGAAGTTTTGCATGAGAAATTCACTTACATATCATGAATAATGCATCATCAAACCCTAGTTGTAAACCTTCCAATGAGAGAAACACCATACATGCCAAGAAGAATCCTCCAAAAAGAGTTGTGCCTCACTTCCAAGACCAAAAATACCAAGACAAATGCTAAAATATAATCTCTCACAAGAGAGTGAGTTATGTTATGTTTAAAATGAGGAGAAGCGTCCTCTATTTATACCAATCCATGACCTTTGAATTAAAATTAAGGTCATTAAAACAACCGACAAGGTTGACTATAAGATTTACATTGTTTTTTACATTAACTGCTAGAAAATGTCATAATATGAGCAGAAAGAGGGACGTCAAGCCCCTTTGAGGGAGACGTTGGCCCTTTTTGGGCAAATCCAACATCCAGAAGTGAGACGTTGGCCCTTCTAGGGCTTCTCCAAGCTGCCACACGTGCCAAATAGCTCCATCACACTGCCACACGCTTAGGATAATGTCCTGCTCTATTGGGTGATGTCCTGTCTGTCAAAGGGCAAACGTTCCATCTGAAATGGGTGATCCCCCCTAGGCCAAGCTCTGTCAAAGTGTCCTGGGTGGAATGTTCTTCTTTCTTCCCGTGCAAAGGCTCATCACAATGTTGTCCTATCTTTTCCATCCCAACAACCATCTGATGGGCTCTTCAACCCCATGGAGGTCCGAGCTAATCATATCCCCATGTGTACTGGCCCACTGGTACCTGTCCATCGGGTATGGTCCTACACATCAAAAACTTCGCCCTCCATGGGCTCATTAGTCCTCGGGATCATAACAATGTCAATCATATTTCATCATTAAATTTATCAAATACATGCACAAAACCCCTAGCATATCATATAATAGCTCAAAGACATTACACTGATCTACTATACAAAGTTGAAGAAATAGACAGAACAACCTATTGGGCCAGTATCCATAAGAAGAAGAAAGTTTCCACAGAAGATTATTCAAGCCATGTACATGAAGTGATATGGTCTAAGGATGTCCAGTCACAGTGAAGACCAGGGGTAGGTATTGTCTGTGGGTGCCTTTGTAGGAGGTGAGTTGTACCGGACATGGATGCACTTTTTCCAAGCCCCTTTGTTGCCTTTATTATTTATTTATTGCTTTTTCTTTCTTTTTTACTTCAAGGTCTGACCAGAGGACACTGCCTTGGCATGGTGACCAAAGCTGACAGTGTTACCCACTGGTATTTTCACAGAAATGATAAGGCTGGCTCATGATGAGACCCCCTTTCCCTTGGCCATGCAACCAAAGGTCATTGCCCTGACGTGGTGACCAGATAATGGCAATGTCATACTGTTAGATACCTATGAACATAATGGGTCGGCTCGTGATGAGACCTCCCATCCTCTTGGTTAGGTCTTGTTTATTAGTTTTCTTTAGGTCCCTTTTGTTTCTTATCAAGAGGCCTTTTATTGCCTTCTCGGGGATCCCTGGGAAAAGCATCTCTAGGTTTTATTTCCTATGGCTTTTATCTTTTACCAGCTGCTTTTACCCCCTAGTCCTTTAGCCCCTTCTTCCCACAGGATGAAGTGTAACCCCTCAAATAGGTCATCCTAATGCCCGGACTAGGGAAATGGGATGGATGTATGTGAGATAAGATGTAAAGTGATAGTATGGTGGGAGCGGACGATGGCTCTTCAAATTCCCCCTGGTGGCTAACCAAAACTCATGGATATCAGCTTGCTAGGGCATCCCGTTAATTCCCCCAAAAATGGTCAAGTGGGTTAGTGTAAGATCCAAGCATTCGTTAGAAATGTAAGGAACCTGATGCATATATAAGAAAGTTATAATGATCAAACATGACACATACCATGATACCTGGACTGATTACCTCATGGAGCAAGAGTCTTCTCTGATGCAAGTCCAAGACGATGGTGATGGATGTTGTTGTTGTTGATAGGACAAATCTGGCGAAGAAAAGAAAGATGGGCCCTCCAGGGCCATGCTTGGGTCAATCCTACTCTCGGTACTCCATGTATAGGACCTGTGGGCCTCGAGACATGATCTCCTAGTTATCCCTAGAAAATGGAGATAACATGACCAACCAAATATCCATGCTCTTTTTACACTTTGTGCTTCCTTTGCCGCCACAATTCCATTTGAAATTTCTCTAGATTCCTTAGCCTCAATTTGGATTCATCTAAAAATAGTCCCTCAAAATCTTATTCATAAAACTCATAAGTTTTATTTTCCATTGAAACAACGTCTTAGTCTATGTTTTAAATTTTCTTATGCGCCCAAGCAAATACAACTTACTTGAATTTCTTTAGACTTGCTGCGAATTGATAGCTTGATGTTTCCCTGGCGAATCATCAAAACATTTCCATTTTTTTTTCACTAATTCATTAAACTTTTCATCCTCTAGCCACATCGATTGAATTTGAAGGGACTTTGTGGTTTCCTTTCTTCTTTGTCAAATAGAAGAAGGATTAGGATATGGTTAGATTCAACTCATGTTTCAACCCATGATATTATTCTCTCCTCATCCACCATTACAACTTCTAATACTAAGAACCTATTATGCCTTTCAAATACTGAGTTGTCCCTTGTTCAATTGTTCCTCCATGCTGACACTAATTTTATTGGTTCCACATCTACTATCCATGCCTCCTCTATCTTGTAAGCGAAGAAACTTGCTAAAGCATCAACCCTTGCTACTCTCCCTCAAATATCAACCCTTTTGAGAGTGCAATTTAGATCACATCCAAGTATTAGCATGTCATATTTCAAAAAGTATTTTGATAATATATTCTCCCAATGGTAAGCCTTATTCTCATAAGGTTCATAGATGTTGATCACAAAGTTAGATTTCCCTGTCTCCAAGGAGAATGGTTTAATGCTTATCCTCAATACAAATAAAACAAAGTTAACGAGTGCAAATATCTCTTTTTCCACCTTGATATTAAACCCCCGGACCCCCTTTCAACATTGATATACAAGAATTCCCAATCTTTTATGATTATGGAAAGGTCGTTCCTAATTTCCTTCCTCCCCCCATCATCTCTTGAATCAATAAAATGTCAATTTTATGAATTGTTACTAGTCTGTGGGCATTGCCCAATCCCCTGATATTTTAGAGATAACACATTCATGGTTTAACAGTGCCATGGTTTGTCATGATTTAAGGGCCCTGACTATGGTTTGTTGTTTCCCTTTATGAATCTCTCTCAAGCTTTCTCTTGAGAATGGCCAAATAAGGAATTTCTCCTCAAGTCGGTGGTGTTTCCCTCTCTTCTTACATCATAGCCAAGACTTTCCCCTATTCCAACCTCATCCAATTATGTATCTTTATTCATAGGTTTGAGATGATATTGATGTTTTTCCCAGACTCACATAACCCTTCTATGATGATGTAACGAAAGGATGGGTAATAAAGGGGGCCTTCATAGAGATGAGGTATAAAGGGCTTGTGAAGATGTTGATGTTTTATTTCAATCCCTCTAGAGCGTCTAACCAAGTCAAGCCCTTTCTTTTGACATATTTCCCCCCCTCCCTTGGTAACACAACTAGACGACAGAGAGTGACTATCCCTTAGGTCTAACCATTACTCTTGGGAAAGCTTCAATTAATACTTACTTACAAAACATCTTGAGGTAAGGATGAAATCTTAAACTCATATTATTTGCAAAGACCTTGTGGGTGACCCAAATAAACCATTGTTTCATATTGTTTTTAGCTCATGAATGAGGCCATTGGGCCTATTGCAATTTTCCAAAAGTAGGCCTTCGACATATTCTCCTCCCTAACTATGCCCTCAATGTTTTCCTCAATCTAGAGTACTTTGAGTTAGGGTTCATTCCATTGCTCTTCTTGTGCTTCTTTTGAACCAGCTTTCTCCTCTTTCGATAGGGTATTTCCCTCTATGGGATTGTTTTTCACCTATAAAGTGATCAATGGTGATGTGGTTTTTTCCTCTGCACACACTTGGATAACTCGTGGACACATTCCTCGACTACAATCCATAAACCTGGCATTAAGCACATTTAAATAGACCCCTTGCATAATCTAGTGGCTACGTATACTTCCATTGCCCTGTCTCCACGTCAATTAATTCTAGTAATCCATATTTAAAGTCCAAGTCAACTAGAATCTAGGCCACCACCCTTTAGGAGATTTGATTGAAACCATCGTTTATTTATACAAAGGATCCTGAACTATCCCTGGTTTTCTTCAAGATTTTTGATGGCTAAAGTTCCAAAGGAAGTCATGGGAGCTTAACCCATAGATCTTGAGTCGAGCTCATATCTCTCTATGGGTCAAAGTAGGAGACCACTACTTTAGAGTAAAAAATGATGAACCCCGTAGCCAACAAGTGCCTAAAATCTTTACCACATCTTCCTTTGATATGAAGGTAAAATCTAACCAACCTTTGACCATAAGATGAAAACTAGGAGCATATCCAAGAAATGACTTCCATACTATATCAATCCATTACTCCATAGACCTTTCTGAAGTCTTTTTGCCAAAAAACCTTCAAGTTAATTTTTATTCTCCATATCTAGAACTTGGCTAAGAACTCTAATAGATCTCTCAACCCTAAACTCCTTCTTACAAACCTTTCTCCAATTTTTGTGAATGGCTCCTCAACTTGTCAACCTATTATATGTTGAGATCATAGATATCTTAGGTAATATTGCCTCCTTTGACACTGTCACAAGAATATTTGTGCCTTGACTTGGAAGCTCTCCAAAATCGTCTTTCGAGGCGCTTTGCAAAGAATGCAATAAGTCCTTTAGTCTTTTCTCTTTGGGATTTTCCCTTCTAACTCCCACAGGTGCATTGACTTTTTTCTTGCCTTCATCAATTCATCTAGCATAACTCACGAGTCCCCCATCATTTTTTGTACCTCTTCCCTCATGATTGTCACCTTAGAAATTATAATGTTTGTTAAACCTAGTATTTTCTCAACATTCCATGGACCCCCTTGTCACTATGTAACATGACCCCAAGGGGGACATATATGGGGTTAAATGTATATGATATGACCCTAAAGGGGGCATATACAAGGTTATATGTATATGTGATGGGATAAATTTATATGTAATAATGGTTGTCCTAATAAAGGGGCCACACATGCAATGTGTGAGTAGGTATTTATAAAGATCACATACTGATTATTGAGGAAGATGTGATTCAGATGTATGAATGTATTGGGGTATTTGGTGGAGGTTTTCCTTTGTTTAAGGGGTTATCACATAACTCATCTCTCTTATCTATCTTGGATTTGTGGTTAATGCTCATATTTGGTTTACATGGTGTGTACTCTGGTTTATTGTGCTATCTTAAGTATTTGTTGCATAACATCTGGTATCAGAGCATACAATCCTCAGGTCTGGCTCCTTTGAATGAATCATGTTGGTAGTTTCTCTATAAAATATTTTTGGGAATTTTTAGACAATGAAATTTTTGAGAGCTCGAGATGATATAACAAGCTAACTGTGGTAAAAATGTTAGATTTTGATACTTTTCAAGTTACATGCTGTGGAAGTTAGGCTTTTTGACTAGTCTTAACACTAGTCTCAAACATGTGTTATGGGTAAAAGAGTCATATCTTATTCTAGAAAAATCCAAATTGAGTGCCACTAGTTTCATTAGAAGGAGTATGATAGTGTTTTAGGTCCAAATTTCATAATCATATAAGAAAAATTGGAAACATGGCATGTCATACAAGTTTGCTCTCTGGAAAGGGACAAAAATTAGCAAGTTTTGGGAAAGTTACCATAATTTTCACTTGGAAAAAAAAAATTGGTCAAATCCATGGAATTGCAAAGAAGACATATCAATGTACTATAGGTTGAAATTTTAGACTCATAAGTGCCGAAATTTCACTCATACATCAAGAGAAAGGCCGACTAATAAGATAATCTCCAAATTAGGGTTTAAAAGGGTATGTTAACTTAAAATTATCATAACTTTTGATTGAGATGTCCGATTGAGGTCATTCACAAATCATTGGAAAGAGAAAACACAAGATACTGTACTAAGAAAATGATCACAACTATTTGAGATCATTATTGTTAATATATTGAGGCTATAAGTTGATGGTTGGGTTAGACTTCAATTGAGAATCAACGACAATACCTATATTTAGAGGAGATGATGATGAAAATGAAATTGATCATATGGAATGGTTTTGTATTGTAGAGAAAGAAGCCTCATGCCTTGTGTTTGAAAAAAAAATTGGAACGTAAATCTAGGGATTGGTGGTACAGTCTAGATAAGGACACCAAAGGCTCCAAGTGGGAAGAGTTTGAAAAAGTATTTAAGTGATAAATGGATAAATGATACAAAAACGAAGAAGATGCATACAATTTAAGTTAATTTGAATGAATAAAAAAAGTTTCCAAATTGTAGAGGATAATGAAGAGCTAAAAGAACATCTTATAAAGAAAGATGACGAGTTTGCCAAGATGTAATCCATTATTCAAACATTGATGAAGGAGGTCCAAAAATTAAAATAAGAAAATATTAGAAAATGAAAGTTGGAAAAGGATGAGTCAAGGGAATAATTGAAAAAGTAAGATGAAGAAATCAAAAAGTTGCGTAAGCATAATCGAGACCTTATTAATTATCCTAAGAATGTGAAACAATGTTTACAAGAGTGTGAATCAAAGAATATGGATGAAAATATTACCACAAAAATTGAAAAGGATACTGTAAAAAACTTGAAGAGGAAATTTGCAAGAAGGTTGAGGAAGCCCTAAATATTGATGAGGTAAAATAAGAAATGCAATATATAATTGAAGAAGGATGTAAGAATTTGATAGATGGAGTCGCATTGTAGCTTCAAAAAGATAAAGAAGACAAGATTCAAGATGGTCATTGTTATCGCACAATTTGTAATTGTCCCAAAGGGAAAGGCTAAGAGAGGACAATTGGCGTAACATGAGGTTATCCTATAAATGTCACCTTAATAAGATACCTCTTTCTCTTTAGGGTTGATGGCCCAGAGGAGACGTCCCCGGTGACCTGGGGGTTTGAGAAGGCAAAGGTTAAAGTGTCTATAAAGGTATCCCCTCTCACAAGTCACACTAATCAGAAAGTCCCAAGGTTTTAACCAATGAAGCAATGATGTGCTTAGATGTACCTGCCCAGAACAAAGCAACAAGAAAACAATATCTTTTGCAAGTACAATTTGATGTTAGTACTTCATAAAACCATGGACTTATCAATAAAAGCAATAGTTGATGTATGATGAAGCAAACATAATTTTATAACAACAATGTTTATAAGACAATAGCTTCACAATAAATGCCTTAAAAGAGCTTCACAATGACCAAAAAAGATAACTCAATAATATCAATGTACTAACATTTGTCAGAAGCTACTTAGGCAGTGTATAAATCAACTTTACAATTGCTTTTAAGTGCTTTTACTGTCGTAATAAATGGTTGTAGCTTACTTTTGTAACAATAGCAAGAAGGTTAGTGAATTAGTCTAATCTAGGGTTAGGAAAGGTTAGTAGGTTGCTCGAGGTAAAAAATTTGAGGGTTGGTTTCATCAATTAATCAATTTCAAGGTCTAAATATGTGCCTTTTAGAGATAATGGAGTAACTTTGCAACAACAAACACAAAGGAAAAAATGATAATCTGAGAGCTAGAGACAAGAAGGTCAATGAGAGGTGTTGGTAACCCAAGGCCTCGATCACTAAACCCTAAGGGGAAAATAGCCACTAGGAAGTAGGTAAACCTAGGCCCTAGCGATTTTCCTCCTTCTTTAGCTCAAGGATGAAGTAAATGATGGCTTGATGAAGCAAATGATGCCAGGGTGCTACAATGGTAGGGCCCTTAGCACAGTGCTTCAAGAAAGTGGGGTTTCTAGCATAATCTAGCAGGTGAAAAATTGTTAAGACAAGGACAATAACATGTGCTTGTTCTCCTAGGGTTTTAGACTAGCAATTTCATAATCTTGGAATGAATGCAAAGTAAATATACCATAACCATTCAAAACAAAGAAGGATTGCAAAAATTCTCTTACATCCACCAAGAATAATCTAACAAATATCCTAGTTGAAGATTTTCCACCAAGAAAAATGCCAAGAAACACCAAATTTAGCCTCCTGCAAGAAGTGCGCACCAAATTTCAGCCAATAAACCCTAAGTAGGGCGCAAATTTCAGACATCACTTGTGTGAGTGAAAGATGATGAAACAATACAAGGGAAAAAACCCTTATTTATACAGTTACAATGACCTTTAATTTACAAATTAGGTCAAAAAGGCCAACATGGCCAGTTTACATGTAATATCCAGTTTTTACATAAAAATGACCAATTAAACCCTAAATCAAGCAGAAAAGGTGACGTCATGCCCTTCTAGGGTGATGTTGGGCCTCTCAGGAGAAACGTTGGCCTCTAGGAGCAAAACGTTAGGCCTCCCAAGGCCTCTGGATCAATCCACACATGCCACTTGGCACAAAACTGCCTCCAAAGTGTCCATCAAATGTTGGGTGACGTCAAGGGTCACAAAGGTGATGTCATGGGCCTTCTAAGGCCAATGTCATAGTGGGAGGCCAAGACCCCCCTGGGTCCAGGCCTTCCAGTCTGTCTCTGGTGGAACGTCCTCCTCTCTCTCCGGTGCAAGCCTCTTATATGTTTATGCCCCTGGTTGGGCTCTCAACAATCATCTAGTGGGATTTTAGCCCTATGGAGGTCTGAATTAATCATCTCCCCATGTGTACCTGTCCGTCGGGTGTGGCCCTGTAACAAAAACAAGTACGCCCTCCATCAACTCATAATTCACATGGATCATATCAATGTCAATCATGTCTAATAATCAAGTTATCTAAACATGTGGATAAAACCCCCTTTTCCCAGACAAGTGCTCAAAGATGTTATACTATTCTACAAGCCAGGTTTGGAGAGGGTTTCAAGAGGTCCTACTGGGCTAATTCTCATTGGACGTGGGATGTTTCCAAGTGAAGGCAAATCCAGGTCATGCAAGTGGATGAGGTGGTATGGGGATGTTTGAGCAATGGGTGCAGTGATGATAGTGAAATGTATGGCTTACCTGTGGGTGCCTCTAAAGAGGGTGAGCTACACCTTGTCATGGATGCAAATGTTTCTAAGCCCATTCAATGCCTTTTACCTTTTTATCTTATTGCTTTTTCTTTCAAGGGACTAGTTAGGGGATACTGCGATGGCGTGGTAACTAGTGGTGACAATGTTACCCACAAGCATTTCATGGAGATGAGAAGGTTGTCTCGTGATGAGACCCCCTTTCTCTTGGCTATGCCACCAAGACCCACTACCCTGGTGTGGTGACCAACTGAATGGTAGTGTCATACCGCTACATGCCCATGGACCTAATAGGTTGGCTCGTGATGAGACCCCATATCCTCCAACTAGGTATTGATTTTATTATTTTATGGGTCCTTCCATTTATTGTTGAGAAGTCTTTTATTGCTTTCTCGGGGATCCCTGGGTGAAGCATCTTAAGGTTTTGTTCTTTTGGCTTTTATCTTTTTCCAGCTACTTTTACCCTCTGGGCCTTTAGCCCCTTCTTCCCACAAGGTAAGGTACAACCCTTTGCTATCTTGGCAAACCCAATGCCTGAACCAATGTAGGGGATGGATGAGAGAAAAAATGATGAAAAGTGACAAGTATGGTGGGAGTGGATGATGACCTTTCATGAACCCACCCAGTGGCAACTCAAATCCTAAGGGAACCAACTTGCCAGGGCATCCCATCATTCCCCCCAGGTATGGACAAGTGGAAAGGCATAAAGTCCAAGCACACATCAGAAGCAAAAGAATTAAATTCACATATTCAAATGTTTTGAGAATCAGAGTGACACATACCATGATACCCAGAATCATTACCTCATGGAGAAATACCTACTACTGTTGAAGGACTAGTCCAATGGGATGGATGTGCTGCTGACAAGATGGAGGCGCTGAAGAAGAAATATGGGCCCTCCAGGGCTAGGCTTACGTCAATATGGCTCTCGGTACTCAATGTCTAGGACCTATGGGCCTCGAGACATAATCTCCTTAGTTATCCCTAGGCTAGGGGATAGCATCTGGCTCCAACTCGGGGACATGTGCTCATCGTAGAGTGCATGAGAACCTCAACATCTCTGGCATGACCTGTGACCTGCTTGATCTCAACAAAATTTGTTAGTAATCATTTGGGGTGGTGATATCACCCCTGGCTCATATATGGTACAAAAAATGAAAGTTAGCAAGCATATATACAAATGGAAATACAACTACTCTAGCATGAAATGCATATGGTATATACAATGAATGAAAATTCCTACCTACTTACCTGTACTTACCTGTTGGTTGAATGTTAGGTGTAGTCAAATAGCTAATGAAACCATCCTAGTAATGTATCATGATACCTGCCTTTGTGCTTCATCATAAACCGAAACAAAGATAAATTAAACACAAAAATAACATGAGTTAGAAAATGTACTGCATCATCGGAAATTGTAAAGTCTAACTCATGGAGGCGGGAGGGAGGGACAAACTCATGCCAATTCACACCTTTAGGAAAGTGCTCAATCCATCTCAGAAAGGGATTGTGAAAAATCAAAGGTTCAATAGGCTGACTCAAAGAGTCTGGAGTTTGGCTATCTTGGATGTCTTCACAATTTGAGGTCTGGGAAAGAAATAGCAAGAACCTAGAGGATGATTGGCAATTTCTCAAGGGAAGGATGAAAAAATGAGATAATAAACTTCTTTTTAAGGTATTCAACTTGCCCTTGAATTCTAAAAGAAGGTTTTTCCTAGGATAAAACTCAAAACAAGGGACATGTTTCCCAACTACACCCTTAATGACATAACGAGATAAAGTAATCGAAGGGGACTAGGGAACCTTGTCACTAATACCCTGCTTTGGGAAAACAATGACCTCACCTCTATCAAGATTTGAGCACAATGGTGGTTGACAATCTTCTTCATAAGATAAACCCAAGTGCTCAAAGGAGTACTCATCGAAATCTTCAAGGTATGACCGAAAAACAACATGAGGAAATAGAACTAGGTCACCCTTGGAGATGTCTATAACTATATCATTTCCTTGTTGCCAGATGTCAGAATCATTATTAACCTCATATGATAGTTGTAGAGGCAACACTTGGAAATGTCCTTCCATATCATAAATGGGATCCTCATTAGAACCAATCGCATCCCACTTACGTCTTCCAACATGTATGAACTCATCAATATTGTCAATAATGTTAGTATCTTTATCATAACATGAAGGATTTAATGCATCCAAGCAATCCTCTAGTACTTATTCACTTTCCAAATCACAAAACAAAGCATCATCAAAATATTGGAAAGGGAAGTAACTTACCATGTTCACTTCTTGTTGTGTAGGAGCATCAATGGCTTGGATAACTTTATTAGATGGAAGAGGGTCCAGTACACCATCTCCAAGATTGTTCTCTTCGTCTTCATAAAAAAATGAAGGAACTAGCTCTTCCAAGGGTTGCTTTAATTCTTCACCTTCTGAATCATAGAATAAGATGTCATCAAAAAACTGGAAAGGAAAATGACTCACCTCATTATCTTCATCTTGTGCGGGAGATATAGGATATTGGAGAGATTCATCAGACGAAGGAGCGATTACTAGTGCTTCATCCTCATAATTCACTTCTCTAGTTATATCTTCACTGCATTCTATCGAATCATGGGAGAAATCTTGCTCCTCTTCAAGGGGTTGACAATTCTCTTCGTAAATCTCTTCTTCTATATCAGAGGGTTCTTGGCATTGAGTATGGTATACATCCATGAGATCTTCTACAATCTCAGTGGTGAATCCTTCGTTCTCTAAGGCTATTGTGAGATTTTGAAGGGCATTTTCATATGTCTGGCATCGTGGTTTGACAAATTCAATAAACTTACTGATCAAGTCTACAAAAGATGATATACCCCTATCTTCGTAACAACCCTTAAACCAATATTGCAAAAAGGATGGCAGAGAAAGTATGAATAATTTTACCAAAATGTCCTCCCCTTCCCATTCCATCTCACTTATATACTTCATAAACTCTACAATGTGAGTAAATGGGAGGCCTTCAAATCTTGGAGAGTTGCTAAACCATTTTCCATCAAAGTAATGTGGGTATCCTTGAAAACTTTTGAAATCAATAGTTGGATACACTTTTTCCCAGGGCGTCATGATCCCATAACTTGGAAATATCACAAAATTGAAAGTAAGGTGGCACCTTGGAAAAGGTTAGTGGAGTCGCCGGATAATTTTCTTGAAACTATCATAGGGAGTCACTAGGTAAGCTTTGTAAGATAAATAATTTTGAGGAAAGGCTTACAAAAAAGTGTTATCTTGAGGATAATTGACTCAGTGTTCCCCGACAACAACGCCAAAATGTTATCGCGCAATTTGTACTTGTCCCAAAGGGAAAGGCTAAGGGAGTCAAATTGGCGTAACATGAGGTTATCCTATCATTGTCACCTTAATAAGATACCTCTTTCTCTTTAGGGTTGATGGCCTAGGGGAGATGTCCCCGGTGACCTGGGGGTTTGAGAAGACAAAGGTTAAAGTGTCTATAAAGGTATCCCCTCTCACAAGTCACACTGATCAGAAAGTCCCAAGGTTTTAACCGATGAAGCAATGATGTGCTTAGATGTACCTGCCCAGAACAAAGCAACAAGAAAACGATATCTTTTGCAAGTATAATTTGATGTTAGTACTTTATAAAACCACAGACTTATCAATAAAAGCAATATTTGATGTATGATGAAGCAAACATAATTTTATAACAACAATGTTTATAAGACAATAGCTTCACAATAAATGCCTTAAAAGAGCTTCAAAATGACCAAAAAAGATAACTCAATAATAACAATGTACTAGCATTTGTCATAAGCTAATTAGGCAGTGTATAAATCAACTTTCCAATTGCTTTTAAGTGCTTTACTACTATAATAAATGGTTGTAGCTTAATTTTGTAACAACAACAAGAAGGTTAGTGAATTTGTCTAATCTAGGGTTAGGAAAGGTTAGTAGGTTGCTTGAGATAAAATATTTGAGGGTTCGTTTCATCAATCAATCAATTTCAAGGTCTAAATCCGTGCCTTTTAGGGCTAATGGAGTCACTTTTCAACAACAAACTTGAAGGAACAAATGATAATGTGAGAGCTAGAGATAAGACGGTTAATGATTGAGGTGTTGGTAACCCAAGGCCTCAATCACTAAACCCTGAGGGGAAAATAGCCACTAGGAAGTAGGTAACCCTAGGCCCTAGTGGTTTTCCTCCTTCTTTAGCTCAAGGATGAAGTAAATGACGACTCGATGAAGCAAATGATGCCAGGGTGCTACAATGGTAGGGCCCTTAGCACAATGCTTCAAGAAAGTAGGGTTTCTAGCACAATCTAGTAGGTGAAAAATTGTCAAGACAAGGACAATAACATGTGCTTTTTCTCCTAGGGTTTTAGACTAGAAATTTCATAATCTTGGAATGAATGCAAAGTAAATATACCATAACCATTCAAAACAAAGAAGGATTGCAAAAATTCACTTACATCCACCAAGAATAATCTAGAAAATATCCTAGTTGAAGTTTTTCCACCAAGAAACACCAAATTTAGCCTCTTGCAAGAAGTGCGCACCAAATTTCAGCCAATAAACCCTAACTAGGGCACAAATTTCAGACCTCACTTGTGTGAGTGAAAGTTGATGAAATAATACAAGGGAAAAAACCCTTATTTATACAGTTACAATGACCTTTAATTTACAAATTAGGTCAAAAAGGCCGACATGTCCAGTTTACATGTAATATCCAGATTTACATAAAAATGACAAATCAAACCCTAAATAAAGAAGAAAAGGTGATGTCATGCCCTTCTAGGGTGACGTTGGGTCTCTCAGGTGAAACATTGGCCTCCAAGAGCAAAATGCTAGGCTTCCGAAAGCCTTTGGATCTAGCCACATGTGCCACTTGGCACATAACTGCCTCGAAAGTGTCCATCAAACGTTGGATGACGTCAAGGGTCACAGAGGTGACGTCATGGGCCTTCCAAGGCCAACATCATAGTGGGAGGGAAAGACCCCCATGGGTCCAGGCCTTCCAGGCTGTCTTTGGTGGAACGTCCTCCTCTTCTCTGGTGTAAGCCTCTGATATGTGTATGCCCCTAGTTGGGGTCTCAACATCCATCTGGTGGGATTTTATCCCTGTGGAAGTCCGAACTAATCCTCTGCCCATGTGTACCTGTCCGTCGGGTGTAGCCCTACAACAACAACAAGTACACCCTCCATGGGCTCATAAGTCACAAGGATTATAGCAATGTCAATCACGTCTAATAATCAAGTTATCTAAACATGTGCATAAAACCCCCTTTTCCCAGACAAGTGCTCAAATATGTTATACTATTCTACAAGCCAGGTTTGGAGAGGGTTTCAGGAGGTCCTACTAGGCTAATTATCATTGGATATGGGATGTTTCCAAGTGAAGGGAAATCCAGGTCATGCAAGTGGATGAGGTGGTATGGGGATGTTTGAGCAATGGGTGCAGTGATGACAGGGAAATGTATGGCTTACCTGTGGGTGGCTTTGAAGAGGGTGAGTTGCACCTTGTCATGGGTGCAAATGTTTCCAAGCCCATTCAATGTCTTTCACCTTTTTATCTTATTGCTTTTTCTTTCAAGGGACTAGTTAGGGGACACTGCCTTGGCATGGTGACCAGTGGTCACGATGTTACCCACAAGCATTTCACGGAGATGAGAAGGGTGGCTCGTGATGAGACCCCCTTTCTCTTGGCTATGCCACCAAGAGCCACTACCCTCGCGTGGTGACCAACTGAATGGTAGTGTCATACCGCTACATGCCCATGGACCTAATATATTGGCTCGTGATGAGACCCCCTATCCTCCAACTAGGTCTTGATTTTATTATTTTACGGGTCCCTCCATTTCTTGTTGAGAAGTCTTTTATTGCTTTCTCGGGGATCCTAAGTGAAGCATCTGAAGGTTTTGTTCTTTTGGCTTTTATCTTTTGCCAACTACTTTTACCCTCTCGACCTTTAACCCCTTCTTCCCACAAGGTAAGGTACAACCCTTTGCTAGCTTGGCAAACCCAATGCCTGAACTAATGTAGGGGATGGATGAGAGGAAAAATGATGAAAAGTGACAAGTATGGTGGGAGTGGACGATGAACTTTCATGAACCCACCCAGTGGCAACTCAATTCCTAAGGGAACCAACTTGCTAAGGCATCCTGTCATTCCCCTTAGGTGTGGACAAGTGGAAAGGCATAAATTCCAAGCACACGTCAGAAGTAAAATAATTAAATGCACATATTCAAATGTTTTGAGAATCATAGTGACACATACCATGATACCCAGACTCATTACCTCATGGAGCAAGACAAGATGGAGGCGCTGAAGAAGAAAGATTGGCCCTCCAGGGCCAGGCTCAAGTCAATATGGCTCTCGGTAATCCATGTCTAGGACCTGTGGGCCTCAAGACATAATCTCCTTAGTTATCCCTAGGCTAGGGGATAACAATCACCATAAGATAGCCGAAAAAGTTGAACTCCATATGAAGGATGTACATGCCAATTATGATGGTATTATCGCAAAGGCTAGAGTAATCAAAGACCAGACAAAGAGGATGTTGTGTACAATTATCTTAGAAAACAATATGGATGACATGGTGTGCATAATCAAGGAAAACCATATCGACACACTCATTACCAATAAAGTTTTCAAGAAAGAGAAGAAGATCAAATTCATCATTCCCAAGAAAGAAAATGGAATAATCAACAATATTCATGGAATAGGGCATCACAAAACCAATATTCAACAATATATTATCAGAGACTAATGACTACGATAAATTGGAGAAGTCACAACAATAACACATGGAATCACAAGAAATAAAATTATGCAATAACCAACTATTAAGGATTAAGACCAAAAAGAATTGAGTTTGGATGGATTGATCATCATCAGTGGCAACAAGAAAGTAGGAATATAAGGAAATCCTATTACTTGGTTTCATCACATGTAAAGCCCTTAATTACAAAACTTCGAGGACTAAGCTTTTTGAAGGAGGGTACTATGATATGAATTAAAGGGGGGCATATACTGGGTTAAATGTATATGATACGATCCCAAGGGGATCATATATGGGGTTAAATATATATGTAATGCGATAAATGTATATGTAACAGTGGTCAACCTAATAAAGGGGCCACGTGTGCAATGTGTGAAAATGTATATATGAAGATCATGTAGTCATTATTGAAGAAGATGTGATTTGGATGCATGAAAGTATTGGGGTATTCAGAGTAGGTTCTCCTAATATTTAAGGAGTTATTGCATAACTCATCTCTCTTATTCATCATGGAGTTGTGCTCCACGCTCACATTTAGTGTACATGGTGTGTACTCGGGTTTATTGTGCTATCTTAAGTATTTGTTGCATAACACCATGTCTTGGTTGCACTTTCCCTTGAATGAAGACGGTGAAACTTACACGAGGATTATTTGAATAGTTGATCGACTCCTTTTCTTGGTCCATCATGATTGATGAAACTCTAGCTATCATTTGCCATTATCTGTTACTTCAACAACAACAATCACCGTATTTAGCCAAGCTAGTTCTCCATGAGATGTGTATTCTCATTTACACTTCATGTCTTGTCTTCGAATGATGATGATATTATTAATAATAAATTTGACTTGTAAATGAAGTAAAGAACTTTAATGGAGCGCTTCAATAACTAAGGAGACATTTGAGAATGTTACAAATGATAATAATAAAACAAGATATAATAAAATATATTTTTTTATTGGTTGGTCTTGATTACAAGGCCTTGCCTTGAGGGAATCAAGAGAGTTTAACCCGTAACCAACAACAAACATGATAAACTCACTTCTAGCTCTAGACCAATTAAGCTAACTCTTATAGCTTACCATAATTTATTTTATTATTTTTTATTATTATCAAATTACTTTGGTTCCTTATACTTGATGAATCTATACTTGTTTAAAAATAAAATATTAAAATTAAAATGATCTATGCGAGTGTAATACATCGTTACACCTTCAAAACCATGAGTAAAGAAAGCTTCTAAGTTTCTAACCAATGGCAAAGGGGAATAACCCTTTCAGGTTGATAAAAGCAAATAGTTTTACTATCATTGATAAATAGTTTATTTATTTTGCTTTTCCTATCAAAATTTTAGCGGGAGGAACTCGTTTTTCCCCGCGAAAATTTGAAAAATCAGATGCCTGTACAAACAATAGTCTAACTACTTTTGACTTCCAATGTCTATAATTCCTATGACCTAGAACCTCAGTTCTTGGGCTATTTTCACAGGATATTGCCTCCACTCCCATTGCACTGTAGTTATTTCTCTCTGTGCGATCTTCTATTGCAAAGCATGGGAATACAAGGGCTTCTCAAGGTCATGAGGCCTTACATCGAGGCTGTCCACATTAGGAAATATGCAGGAAAACGAGTAAGCATAATACCATTATACTATAACCTCTGCAATGCCCAATGCCTACAGTCAGCTGAAATATTCCTAAATGGTGTTTCCTGTGTTCTTTTGTCAGGTGGGCATCGATGCTTACTCATGGCTTCACAAGGGAGGTAAGCCTATTTCTTCCCTCAGGTTAAACATCTATTTTTTGGGTATAGTTTTAGCGGGCAAGGAGGCTGACCTTTTCCTGAATCAGCCTACTCATGTAGCATGGAGCTTTGCCAGCAAGCTCTGAATACCAGAAACACCAAGCTCCCCTACTTGCAGTATTGCATGCATAGGATCAACATGCTTCGGTACTACAAGGTGACTCCAGTCGTTGTGTTTGATGGTGGTCATCTCCCATCCAAAGCAGCAACAGAGGAAGAACGCCAGAGGTCTCTTTATTCTCACAAATGTTTATCTGGTTTTTTCTGTTATTATTGAGCAACTCAGACTGGAAATATACTGACTGTATACATGCTCTGGGGAAACTAACGGGCCATTTTTTACTAATGGGTTAACTTCCGAGTCCCTTATCAAGATCAGATTTGATAAAAAGAGGTTTTGCTGTTATTTTTATTGCAAAAAACCTAAGATTTATATTAATATATTACCATCCCTTCAAAGAGTACATGCTAAGCCATTTTACATCAAAACAGTCTCCTACCCATCCATGTAACTAATGCAAGTGTATAAAATCTAGCCCCTACTTTTAACTTTTCAGTGAAATGAGCTGAACTTTGAATAGCTATAGGGCCCAACATTGATAATTCATCCATTTAATCACCCTTTCTTGTCGCAATCCTTAAAACTGATGCAGGAAGTGGAGAGTGACCAACTTGATCATCTGCGAGACACTTCAGACGGATACGTAGTAGAACCAATGGTCCTCGCGGACAGACTGCCAGTGATATAATCAAACCTCTGTAAAACATGGCCAACAATTTTTGGTTTCCCACAATAGCTGCAATTTCCATCTGTTCATCCTGTTTGATAAAGTTTTCATGCAGCGAATTCTTATTATTTTCTCAATGCCCAATTATTAAAAAATCAATGCCAAGTTTGCTTGGATTCCTTCATCAGGAAATTCTTCTGGTATCAAATACACATTCATGCCTGTTATATGAAGATTTTGGGGACATCTTATTCTTTACTGGGCTAATTTTTGGAGGTTTTTTATGAGATCATATTGGTGAATTACTTTTTGTCCCTAAGCCACTTGCCAAAGTGCCAAAATTTGGTGCCACGTCTACCCAAATTCTGTGTTGTTTTTTTTTTTTGGAGCGTTTCATTCTTTGACGTGAACTACGTGCTTCATAGATGTATAGGCTGCATCTGTGGGTGTGGCTGAAATCCAATCTCATTTTGTTATTGATGCATTGAGTTGATGTCATTGCCTTACTATAGAAAGCCATTATAATTAGTTACTGTTCTCTCTTTCTTAGGAGGAGAGATGCTTACCTGGAACAAGCTCGAACCAAATTAGCAGAGGGAGATGTTAAAGGTGCTATTGAACTCTTCCAGGTATTTTTCATCAGAAACAAAAAATCTGGATTTGAATTGCCTGCGAACCACATTTGTTTAACTGTGACTGTTTATGATAATGGTAGCTTTCTCGGGCTGAAGTTATACTTGCCTGCAGTTAGTGATGTTCTATTTCATCTATTTTCACAGAGAGCAGTACATATTACACCATTCATGGCAAATGAGCTGATTCAGGTAGTGCTTTTGATATTGCCAGAAAGGTTCGCAGATTTTCCTGCCATCTACGTTTCTGTTTGAGATGTTGACACTTTGAAGCTCCGTGCTGATTAACATTGTGAACGCTTCCTTGATTCAGATCCTTAAGACAGAAGGAGTTGAGTTTGTTGTTGCACCTTATGAAGCAGATGCTCAACTGGCTTACTTGTCTAGGTTGGACCCAGAAAAAGGTGGAATAGTAGCTGTTATCAGCGAGGACAGTGATTTAATGGCATATGGCTGCAATGTGGTTTGTTTCATTCCTAAAAGTCCAAATTTGTGTTGCCACTTTCGTTGGATAAGATATAGAATTTTACATTTGGAAGCATATATAACTTTTAACTGATTATTCTTCAAGGGAAGTTTGGTTCTGTTAGATTTAATAATTCTACCTTTTGAAGGTGTTGTAAATAGGTTATTTACAAAATGGATCGGTCTGGAGATGGAGAAGAAGTTATAATGGATAAGGTTTTCAACTGTTTGACTGTGCCTGCTCGTGAACTTTCGTTTAAATGTTTCACTCAAGAACTATTCACAGGTTATACTCCTAGCATCATAAGCTCAGTTGGCATTTGCTTAAGATATCATGATTTCAGTAACGATTGGAATTAAGTATTTTGAACTGCATACTGTAGCTTTTTAACTTAGTCCTTTATTTAGCTTTGTCAAGACCTAATGCACTTTCTTTGAAGTTTAGGTTTCTGACACTTTGTATCCCTAAGTTCAGCTGATGTGGGACAAAGTATGACTTATACTGTTTTGTTGGTTACTCTGCATTCGCTCTGTAATCTTGTTTCTTGCCTTGATGATGGAGAATACGGTCAGATCCATGGTCTTGAGTAAGGCAAATTAATTAACAAACAAAAAGATGCCCATAGTGACAGCGGCTTAAATGTCTTTCTTGCAGGCATGTGTGTCCTTGCAGGTTGTGACTTTCTTTCATCAGTCCCTGGTATTGGGATCAAACGGGCACATTCATTGGTGTTGAAGTATAAAAATATAGATCGGGTAACTCCTTTTACTTGAATGAAATGCTGAAACTGTGGCTATTTTTGACAAAGTTTTTGTTGGTATAATGCTATTGGATTTAATAGCAAAGGACCGACATAAATTCTCCCCTCTTGACATTGGTGCTTTTATTAATCAGAGTAATTAACATCTTACAAACATATAGACTTTCACCATGTTCCTTTGCAGTAGGCAGGAAAACAAAGGAAAGCCACATACTCGAATTCTAAACCACCATCTAGCAGGGTCAACATGCATAACAAAATTGACACATCTAAAAACCAAAGTAAAAAGTCTCAAAAAAATGGGACATAACTTCAAAGTCCACAAGTCCAAGATTATTAGACAAATTAAGCCCCCTCGAGGGCAACCAGCGATATTGTAAAAGACACCTAGTTGTCCTGGGGCGTAGGGTTTTCCACATTGGGTGGTTCAGTACTCCACCTTGCCACAAAATTTGTCTATGTTCACACCTTACCCTGACTGATCTCTTGGATTTCCAGATGGCCCAACTGTCAGCATTTTGTACTTCTGGCCTTCCAGCCATAGATTGTTTGCAGGATGCCCCCATTTATCAGCACATGGGGGGCGACATACCCTCTCTGTCTGCTCTGCTTTGGTATCTATCACATCTGGTTTGCTGTTGCTGAGGTGGGGGGACTTTACTTATAGTATAGGGGGCTGACTTTACTTATTGAGAAACTTGTTTGTTTCTTCTTCTGGATTTGAAGGGAAAATGCAAGATACATGACATGATAGTAGGGGAAAATAATCTTATCTAGGGATTGGCTTGTGCAGGTTCTTTCTGTGTTACAACTAGATAAAAAACGTCATATACCTGAAGGTTATGTTAATTCTTTCAAAGAAGCAAATGCGGTTTTCCATCATGCTCGAGTGTAAGTTCTCTAGCAGTACACCAGTCCCCATTTGAAATGAGCCTTCTAAGGTGCACAAGAAAAAAATGTGTAATAACATGAAAGCTATGTTTCTGTTTGACAGGTATGATGCTGATATGAGATGCCTCTCATTTTTGAAGCCATTACCAGAAGGATTTTCCCAGGCATTAGATGGCAATCTTGATTTCCTTGGTCCGTATCCTTAGTTTGGTTTCGATACTCCTTTTGCTGCTTTTACGATGATGTATAAATCTTACCACCCACATAACATAAATGTTGGATGGCCTAAATTACTGGTAGCCTGCATAATTTTTTCACAATTGCAGAGGATGTTCAAAATTTGCCATAACAGATATTTAGAGAATTGCCATCGTCAATGGTGATTGCCATTGCCGAAGGACGGTTGGATCCAATAACAATGGAAGCTTTTGATGAATTTCCACAAATTCCTTCATCGCTGGGACATCAAGCAGTCTATGCAAATGAGACAGCGATCTTCCAAAATCAATCAAGAGAATCAAAGATCAAAAAAGACGGCGGTCCATTTGTCCTGTTATCTGAGAAAACTCAAGTAAGTGGCTCAATAATTGTGTAGCTAATCCCTTTTTAGAATGCCTTTTGGTATGTGCCCACTTTCTTTGCAGATATATTATTGTGTAATTTCTTGTTGAGGAGTTCAACCTTTTTGTCAATTTTTGGACGTTACGATGCTATGTAGTTATTTATAGTTTTACAGGCCTCATTTCTTTAATTCAAAGTTGCTAGTATTACATATTTGCCATCTTTCTATGAGCTTTGTTGATGCATTCTGTATGCCATAGGTTAATGATTTGCATTCTATCACGGTGTTGGCATTCCAGACAGATGTCCATGGAGATGGAAAGTTCACCCATGTTATTTTCAAAATTTTAATACCAAAAGCTTATGTTTTTGTTTGCTGATTTCTAGGATGAGTTTTGTGTACAGACCGGAGAGGAGCCTTTACAAGAACTAACATATACAGCGCACAGGAAGAAAGGCAAGTTAAAAAGCAACTTCCAGAGTTTTTACATTTCTTTGAAAAAGCTGATATATTAATCAAGGACTAGAAATGACCCAGAAATGGGGTTCAAACAGAAATGACCATTTTGGGCGGGCCCGTCTCATTTCGGATGGGCCCTTTGGCTCCTTTTTCTTGAGAAACCACTTGAAAACCTAGGTGGTTTACAGGGGAAGGAGGCCATTACTGCAGTGAAAATCTAGGCGGTCAGTGGTTTCTGACATGGATGATTATTAGTCTATTTGTACGCTTGTTGGTTTGCCACAGCGCTGCAGTCCACTTGATCATGGATGAATGGTCACTAACCACTCATTGTCAGTTGATGTATTGATACATTTTAAAATCTATGAACTAATTTTTTTGCATGAAAACTTTCATTATTTACTACTCTTTGTTGTGAACATAATATGTTTGTAGATTTGAATGATCTGCAATATTTTTTGTATGACATTTAGGACTTGATTCTTGCATATGTATAATATTCTGGGCTCTTGGGTAAACCTGAAACCCTATACCCTAGGGCTGAAATCCATAAGCGTTCCTTATTCCCAATGCTTCAGACCCCTGTTTCTCGGTTTCATCACGTTTCCATTTTGCTTTCAGTTTCCCGTGGCAGAGCTGAAAAAGATGCAAATGCCATTAGGTGTTACATTTTTATCACAAGTTCTAATTATAATTGTCTGGGACTTTCAGAATCAAAATTATATCAAATGAAGTTTCAAAATTTTTACTAGTTTGATGTTTTGATGCACAGTGAACAAAACAAAGTTAGAAGTTAACGAGGGAGTTGCGGAAACTCAATGCTTTCTGCCAAGCCAAAAAGCTTGTGAGCTTGATAGAGGTCTAATGACACACTTTAGAGCAGTTGCTGAACATTCATCCTTGACAAGGTCATCCCTTCACATGGATGATAATCAAGTGAAAAACAATGGGATCGCCCTGGATGTAAAAGGCCAGAAGAGAGTTTTTCCTCCTACCCCAGACAACAATCCCTTCAAGAGAAAAAAGTCAGAAGATCGATCCGTTTCTCTTGCAGACAGTCTTGGCACTTCCTCGCCTCAGGATGCTTCTAAAACTGATTATGCCGATGCCCATTTGTCCGAATTATCCAAGAAATCTCAAGGCAATAAAAGAACTGCAGCAGAGGTAAGCCTGAAAAGCATTCTTCCAAAATCAGAATCAAGGATCACAAAGTATTCAAACAAGCCACATTCTGTCATTCCACCAGGTAATGAACAAGAGCTTTTGTCTACAATTAACAACTTGGCTTGTTCAGAAGCTGTTTTGTACTCTGATACTGTTACTCCAATTCCCTTATCGGATCGTCCAAGCAGCACGCAAGTGATCCAGAGGACAGTGCTTGCACCTACCACCCAACGAGGCATGAATGGAGTAAATACCAAAAGCACTGCAACTCCTAAGTCTTCATCACCATCTCGTGGTACAGATGGTAAAAGAACATCATCTAGCACTAAGCCCAAAACTGGCACCAAAGGCAACAGGGCTAGTAGTACTAGCAAAAACCTGGCTACCAAGAACAGTGGCATATTAAAATTCTTCAATAAAGTGTGAATTTTCATTGAAAAATATATGCATACAGATTATTTCGCACATGGCAATGATCTCTTCTTTTATTCTTAACATTGGAAGCTCCCCAAGGTGGTCTCGAGGGTTTCTTGGGTGCTTACAGAGGGGATTGTTTTGGTTTTCTGTTCCGAAGGTAATCACAAGCGCCCTTTCAAAGCTGGGAAAATGCCATTGAAGACAACTTCATTTTATTTCCATGTGGTTAGAAATTTATAATTTATTTTGGATGAAATTTATATTATTGTTGCAGGGAGGTTCCGATAGTAATAAAACAAAATGGGAAAAATATTCTCATTATTATTCATTAAACGAAATGAAAAATAAATTATTTTTTTAAAAATAGAAAAAGAATGATTTAAAAATTTATTTTAAATATGGTTATTTAATTTTTTCATAAAAAAAATATGAAAAATAAGTTTTTTTTTTAAGAAAAAATGATTAAAAAATTAATTTAAATATTTTTATCTTAACTCTTTAAATTTTAAATGCAAAGTTTGATATAATGTTATAAAATAAAAATTTAAATATAATATTAAAGTGAGTAGAAAATAAATATAATTTTTTTATTAATTTTAACTTTTTAAATGCAAAGTTTGATATAATGTTATAAAATAAAAATTTAAATATAATATTAAAGTGAGTAAAAAATAAATATAATTTTTTTTTATTAATTTTGGATTTTTTAAATGTTGAGAAATTCTAAAATTAGATTCTTAGATTGTTTTGTAAATTACATTGTTTGGCAAATTACAAAGTTATATGCTAAAAGTAGATTATTTAATATACTATAAAAGGAAGATAATTATTGAGTTAAACTTTGTGCTTAAAGTGATTATTACAATCAAAACAATTTGACATATTAATTATAGTAAACTTCACTATATTATTGTGAGATAATTAATATATATTATGGTGAGATAATAAATATAGTTTTAAATAGGTATATAAAAAAGTCAAATGAATATATGCATAAAGTATAGTTAGACAATATGTATGATAATATTGGTATTAATTTATGAATTTTCATTAGATGAATATGTTTATATGTAATATTAATAGCACTAAGTTTATAATACATTTATTAATCTTTTAATTAATTATAATTTGCTTTAATTTCTTTATAATATAGAGTTAGAATATAAATAATATAGGTCAAGTGTTTTGTATTTAGTTTGATCATATTTAAAAATATTTAAGCATATAAAACTTGACATGATAAAAAAAATGAGGAAAATGATTTGTTATGATTTTTGGGCTTTTGTGCATATTGATTTGTTGAGCTATGTTATCATTTTTTAATTTTATTTTTAAGCCAAATGTAAAAAAAATGACAATTAATATTAATTATGTTAATTCCCTCTGTTTTATGAGGGTGGTACACCCTTCTATCTTTGTAGATGTCATTGTACTAATCTCAAAGAGTGCAATGTTTAATGATCAATGCAAGTATCCACAATGTTTAATCGTTATATTTGCATTAGAAAATTGTTGTAATTGTATTAGTCAGTATGAAAACACATAGAAGTACTGTTCGACAAACATATTGAGATGTGTTTAGAATTTGAAACTTAAAGCCCAAAATAACAAAACTGACCTTCAAAAAGGATTTTTGTAAGCTATTACATGTATATATTCTAACAATTTTTTCTAACAAACAAACTATAAAAACAATAAACATTATTGGATGAATCCATAGTGACTGCAAGTTTCTTCCTAATGCCCTTCATTAGTCATGGTATTTTAATATGTATTCAACATTTCAACATCCTCTTCTTCCTTACCCTCAAAAGACCCAATAGATAGCTTGGCCATTGAGTGGGTTGTGGAGTTGATTCTTGCCAAACCTTGACCATTTGTCGAAGAGTTGCACACTCAACATGTATCTCCTTAATTTGGCGTTTTTGGTTGTATAGGGTTCCATCATAAATGCAACTTCAATGTCTCTTCTCTCTTCATGGGTTTCCACTCTGCCAATAAATGGATTTATTGTGTTTTAATTTCTAGTAAGACACGCCTCTTATCTTCTTAGAATTCTTTGTATTTCAAATGTTTCACATAAAGGGCATCTTCCAACATGCTCATGCTCCATCTTGATCTCCCACCATAACACTTGAGTGAGTCCTTTTTCATCACTCACCACACTAAATCCAACAATTCAACTCTTACTGTCCAACATTCCAATAGGGATGGAGTTAGAGGAGCATAAGCTTACCTTTAACATAGAATGAGATTGTTGATGTTGAGCAAACATGGGTTCAATCCTTGAATTTCCCAGCGATGGGAGTCGATTGGAGAACCACAATTACCATTGAAGCAACCTCACATCCCTGAAATTCCTAGCCACCATGAAGCACACCTCAAATCAAATGTCGATTCAAGTTCACTTGTTCCTCTCGAGCTAGGGATAGAGTTGTAGAAAGTCGACCAAATTTCAGAGTTGGGATCCCATAAGGGAAGTCTAGAAGGGTGAAGTTCTAGAGTTAAACCCCAATTTGAGTTCGAATACAAAAGAAATGAAGGCCATGACCCCACAATAAATCACAATTCCTCATACTTCAACGTCATTATACCACATGTGGGGGAAATTGTGATCTAGAGTGGTTGAAGAAGTCGAATCCTCATAAAGTTTGCATGTGTGAGGGCATTGCACAATGAATGCACTTTGGCCACTGACTATGGAATACGTCCACCCCCCTCGAACTTATGTGTCAATTGCTTGACATGCGATGGCTCATTGCGAAGTTTAATGAAATATAACTTAGGGGATAGGGTAATATACCTCCTCTCCTTTTAACCTTATTTCTCCATGTTCCAATAGAGTTGCCTTGTTTGCTGGGTTATCGATTTGGTGATTGAGCTTTTTGAGTACATGATAGAACTCAACACTCAAATTTGACAACTTCTTGTTTGATCCGGGTAATTATTCTTATTAAAGTGCCATTGCTTGGAGAGGTGAAATTGAGCATAAGATTGATGATTATAGTTCAGTACCCAATGACAAATATGTTCTTGATGAGCTTATCATCAATGCTCCTCAGCCCTTGGAACAAAGAAAACACCTTTGTTTGATTATTTGTACTTTTCCCTAGTCCCCATTCAAATGTATTTTTTGTGTTTCCCTTGGGATCTAGAATGATGTCCCTCGCACCTGCCACCCCTGGATTCCCGTTGGAGGTTCCATCAAGGAATAATATATACTTCCCTTGCGGCTGTTTCCATTTCAAAAATTCCTCTTTCCCCATACAACCTTGCCACTTTAGCCTAGTGGGAGGAGGGGAAGCAACTTATTTCATTAAGGGTCTAGTTTTACTAAGCATACTACCCATCCAATCACATTCTTCCTACTCCAAAAGTCCTGCATCGTGTCCTTTCACCCCTTTGAATTGGATGGTTTTTGACAACAGACTACAAGCTTTGTTTGCAACACTGATAAATGAGGTTTGAATTTGTTGGAAAATAACTTTGTTTCTTGCTAGCCAAATCTCCCAACACATGAATTTTGAAATTGTAATCCCATTCTCCTGAAAACTGGCTTGTTTTGAAAGGATCCTATTTATTTTTTATGCCAAACTAAAAACATTTCCTTCCAGGAGTTTGAAAAAGAAACCTTGTTTAGGGTTCCGTTAAAGACATTCCTCCAAACCTGCAATGAAAATGAGCATTCAAATAAAAGATGTTTCTAAGTTTCACTCTTTGTGTTACACAAAGCACATCTGAATGGACCTTGAATTCCTTGCTTTTGCAAATTTCCGTTGTTAATAATTTCCCATGAACCATGATCCAATAAAAGATATAGATTTTTGTTAAGGAGTCTCCCGCCAGATATGTTTCCGAATATGCACACTTGGTGGGATTGACAATTTGTAAGGAGGCTATTATCTCCCTCTTTCACTGAATATGCCAAACCTCTAATTTCCCAACCCCTCTTGTTTGAAATGTTTCTATCCATAGGAGTGCAACTAACAAACTTCTTGAATAACTGCTTTAGAGAGGAGGAGAGATGCATAGGTTGCAAAATCCTTTCCTAGCCCAACCATTGAGATCCAAAGCCATCCTAGTTCGATATATCATATACAATAACTAATTTGTTGTCCATAAACCAAGGTTTGAGAGCATTTATTTTTGTGTTTGTCTCTAATGGTGGATTCTCTAAAATACTATATGACTGTATATTAATTAATTTTCCATTTCTAGGAATCCACATTAATTTAGATTGAATCAATGGTGCCACCCCTTTGCAAAGCCTCTAGATTAGAGATCATCTTGCACCT
>ML793805.1:0-75602 GCA_009831015.1 Picea engelmannii
GATTTCTAGTTCGTTGATGTTTTTCAAGAAAATAGGAATGCTTGAGTCATTTCTATGAGATAGATCTCTCATTTTGTGACATTGGTGCAATGATTATTGCTTATATATTAGTGGGGTTGGACATGAATGAAGGTCTTGCAAAAAGTACAATTTAAAAAAAGAGTGAAGTTGAGTATGTTCAGATATTGAATTATGTAGGAGTTCCATTTAGATTCTCTTGATGTCATTCTCGTGGCCATTTGGTAGTGGAATGTAGCCTCCCTCATTGAAAAAAAACTATGGATCAAAAAGAGGTCGAGGTTAGAGAAAATTTATGTGGATGGTAATGTCAAGATGGACTCTTCTCCATAAATGTTAGTCATCGAACAAAGTCTCCCTCCTAAAATCAAGCAGTGAGATGAGTTGTAGAAGGTGGGTTCGATAGTAAAGTCCACAAGGCCTTCCCCGAAGTGTGTTATTCCTGCTCACAATGCATCTTTTCTAACTCTACACTTGGTGAATCTGAATGAGTTGACAACCTCTGGAAGGCCACCATCTAAGCATGATAAGCATATAAAGAACTTAGCCCCCCTTAATTTGTTTTATCCTTCTTATTGTAATTTGGTATTTGGGACTTGGTCAAATAATTATGTCGAATCCATTGGTGGGTGGGAGAAGGGTGATTTCTTAAAAGTTTTATATGGGATTGGGGATAACTAACAGTTCCCATTAATTAAACTACATGATGTTTTATGCAAGATTGTAAGGGAACCCCCCTCCATTTGGTTTTTTAGTGAATTTAGGTGATGGTAAGGATAACTATTTGTTACATAGTGAGGATGGTAATTAGGATGCATGTATGTATAATCTCCATCCTATAAAAGAAGGGGGTTTTGTCTTTGAAGGAGGTCTAGGCCAAACCAATGGGAAAGTGTGAAAGGGTAATGTGAGAGGAAACAAATCCAATATGACTTTGTATTAGAAAAAAACATGCAATGAGATTTTGTTAGGCAAGCATATTTCCTTGGAAGGGATTCTTGTAGCAACCAATACCCCTGCAGACGGTGACAAATGATTTTACCAACCCTAAATTGTAGGGGTTTGGCTAGCCCCTCCATAAATTTTTCTCTAAAAAGGGTAGTGGAAGTTCATAGTCCTAATGTGATCCTTTTGCAAGAAATTATGTCCGAGTGGGGTGGGAAGTTGTCTCTACATTGGGAAAAATCTTAAGGGGATGGGATTTTATGTTCATTGGTTATAGGGGTAGGACTTGGGGGCTTATTTATAGGTTGAAGAATAGAATCTTGGCATATACTAATTGTTGGTCTTTTTCTTCAGGTCCAATAATTGTTTTGTACTCCGAAGACTTCGGGAAGGATATCGTAATCTTGAATATTGATGGACCTTACAATGACATAATTGCTTATTAGGAAAAGGTTTCCAATTCGAGGTGGATTAACCAGGGGTTAACTATCATTGGGGGAGACCTAAATTTCACTTTAGGGGCTTTAGAGATTTGGGGCCCACCATCCCAAGTCGAATCCCTCTCAAGTTAATTCTTGAGGAAGTTAGGGGGCACAAGGTTGGTTGATATTGAGCTTGCAAAACTTAACCCTACATGAAGGAACAAAAGATCAAGTGATGAGATAATAACCAAAAGGTTGTACGTGTTTTTATTGTCCGAGCCATAGATCGATGAATCTATAAGAATTAGACAATGTGTCATTCATGGGGAGGATTATGACCACCTTCTAGTTCTATCCTAGAAAAAAACCCAAGCCCATTAAAATTTAATTTGCGGTGGCTAGGGGAGGAGGACTATGTCAAGAAGGTTAAAGATATTTGGGTTCCTTTTGATGGTGCTTCAAGGGAATCTGTTGTTGTTCAATTTGAACAAAATCTAAAAAACGTTAAACGAGATTTTAGCAAGTGGTCTCTAGTGAAAAAGGCGAGGGATGAAAGAACCCTCGGAGATGTTTTATAATAGATTATTTTGAAAGTGTTTGTAATAAGGCCAATGGTAGAGCTACAATTGTAGAGGTAGTCCATATGACATCATTTTTCCCCAACTTTGTAAATATACATGAAAAACGAAGCCTATTGAAGGAGGTAGAAAGAGAGGAACTATTGTATGTATTGCATAGTTTTCGTAAAGATGAAAGTCCTTGACATGATGATTTGCGAGTGGAGATTTTCTTGGAATTTTTTGATATTGTTGAAGGGGATCCAAGGAGGATCATTGAGGAATTGAGGTAATCTAGGAATATTCTAGCTACCTATAATGCCACCTTTTTACCATTAATACCTAAATCGGATAATTCTATCTCTTTTGAAATGCATAGGCCCATTTCTCTTTGTAACTCTCTCTACAAGATTATTGCAAAGACCATAGATATAAGGGTAAGAACATTGATGTCAACTACTGTCTCCAGTGAACAGTTTGGTTTTTTGGAAGATAGGCAAATTCACGAGGCTATTGGGGTAGCTCAATAGATTATCCTTACTATAAAAGTTAAGAATCTAAAAGCCATGGTGGTAAAGGTTTATTTATCCAAATCTTACAACATGGTATGTTGGTCGTATCTAAGACCAATGTTAATCCATCTAGGCTTTTATGTCCCTTTTGTGAACCGGGTTATGAATCGTGTCACTTCATTTTCTTTCTCTATGTTGATAAAAGGGTCAACTTCATATTTATTTATGCCTAAAAGGAGGTTAAGGCATATATGCCTTATTTCCCTTCTCATTTTCTTGATTGTGGCATAAAGCTTGAGTGGGGCCTTAAAGGAGGCTATGAGATCTCAAAGATTCAACGGTACAAAAATAAGCAGTTATTGTTCTTTATCCCATATTTTATTTGTAGATGATATTTTGATCTACATTCATGGAACTAGGAGGGATGCATCTAGACTTAAGGGAATTATATATCTCTATTGCACTGCTACATGTATGTATATAAATATTGAGAAGGCGTTTATCTCTTTTGTATGACTCTCTATAAAAGAGAGGGTTTATATCTCTCAATTATTCCCATATCATCAAATTGAGATGGATTAAAATACTCAGGACTTATTTTAAAACCTAATGATTGTTTGAATATGGATTGGCTTTGGTTGATTTCAAAGGTGGAAAAGAGATTAAATGTGTGGTGTAATAATTGGTTATCAAGAGGAGGCATACTTGTGTTGCTTAAAGTTCTTTAAAAACAATTCTTGTTTATTAGATGTCATTGTCCTAGATTCCCAAAGGTGAGTTGGTAGTGTTAAGAAGAATCAATTTTAGATTTATTTGGTCGTGCTATAGAGATAAGAGGGTGATTCCACTAGTAAATTTAGTTGCCCCAAAAGGTTCAGGGGCGGGGGCTTAAAAAATAATTTTCTTTTTCTATGGCATTAGCAGTAAAAAGTGCTTGGAGGTTTATTCAAGGAAAGGGATTTGGTGTCAAGTGGTGAAGAGAAGTACATATCTCCTAACTCATTAAAAAACTAGATTAAAAAGCCCATGAAGAATATTCACAATGTCTCTATTTTATGGAAAGCAATGGTTTTAGCATTCCCTTCGATTGGAAATTGTCTTGTGTGGAAAATTGGTTATGGGACAAAGGTCAGAGTGGGGGAGGATCCCCATATTGGATGTGGGGATGGTTTAAGACTTCAAACACATGTTTTATGGTTCTTAATAAATAGAGGATGTTGTAGTCTAAATTAGATAGCTAACCATGTTGTGACTACAATATGGAATCAAGAATAGCTACATGCAAGGGAAATGGGATTTGGAGGTGAGGATGCAATTGTTTGGGAAAATTATATTTCTAAGCTTAGACTCAACCATGTTAGAATAAAAGACAAGGATGATAATTTGATATGGTATTTGAATTCTTTGGGTATATACACTACTCAAGAAGGTTATAGGGCCTTAATTTCTTAGGGTGATACGAGGATTCCAATGTGGCGGTGGAAAAAGGCATGGAGATTTAAATGTCCCTCAAAATATTAGATATTTATGTGGTTGTTGCTCAATGACAAAGTGTTAACCTAGGATAATCTTTAAAAAGGCAATAAACAATGTCCTAGATGGTTCATGTTGTGTAGAGAAAGGAAGAAACAATTTTCCACCTCATTATGTTTTATGCATATTCAAAATAGGTATGTAAGGAAGTTGAGGGTTTAACTAGTTTAAAGGAAGTTTGGAATGGAGGCTCAATTGAGGCAGGGCTAAGAGGTTGGCGTGAAAATGAAAATGTTAAGGGATTTAGAGCATTATCAATGATCATGTATTGGGGCATATGGCTAGCAAGGAATGCTAGACTCTTTGAAGACAAATTTCTAACTCATGTCTGGTGCGTGGGCTTAATATCATGTCCAATTTCAAACAAGTAAAAGATGTCAAACCTCCAAGGCAGATTATTGTGGAGGATATAGTTAATTCTTGTACATGGACATTCTTTGATGGAGCCTCTCAAAGTCACCCTCCGACACACGGTGTTGGGGGACAAATCTTTCTAAGGGATTCTCTTTCTATAAGTTCAAAGTAGGTATAGCTTAGGGGTCAAACAACTATGTAGAGTTAATGGCTCTGAAATTGATTCCCACTCTAGCATTGGAACATGATGTCTCCACATTACAAATATTCGGGGACACTTTACTTGTCTTTAAGTGGACATAGATGGAATATTTAACGAGGAATTTGCCTTTTTGGATGACATCAGGGGAATTATGGAAGGTTTTAACAAGCTCTCTTTCCAACATATTTTTCGAGAAAAGAATCAAATCATTGATGGTTTGTCGAAGTTTGGGATCCAAATAGCTTGTGGGGAATGGATCATTCAGGAGGAGAACGATGGACATATTTCTCAATATGACATTTTCCATTCACTTAATTTTTGCTTTAGTATGGTCTTAGTGAGCATTGCTCGATACTTACTTTTTGAAAGATGGTATCTTGGCATATTGGGGTTTATGCATAAAAAGAACTGTGTTGGTATATGTTTTGAACGTATCCATGAGCCTATGTTTTGTTGTTTGAAGGAGCCATCTAAAGTTTTTTGTTATTTCGCTATCAAAATAAAAGTGTATAAAAGGATTAGGGATGAATTGTCATGGTCAATTTTTGTCTCTACTCATTGTCTTGAAAAAAGTTATTTTAATGCTAATGAACATCTGCAATGTATATATTTATCTTATTTGAATAAAATTATGAAAAAAAAAATATGCGGAAAAAAAATATAAAAAAAAATAGTATATTGCATTTGATATATGCTAATGAATACACATATAAATAATATATTTATTTAAATTTTAAGATTTTTTAAATATTTAAATTTTTTAATGAATGTACTTCTTTTTTATACTTATAAATTTGTATAGCTCATTGATTGGGTCTAACTCACATGATTAAGAGGAATGCCATTCTCCTCACCCATGATCAATTCCCACAAGTGACATGTTGAACTCTTAATGAGTATAATGTTCGCTTCAACATATGCCCAAACCACCATGCCTTGTCTATAAGTAAGTACAAGTGTGGTATTCTCACTCTCATTTTCATTATTACTCGTGATTTTATAATCATGTTGCTCTTATTGTCATTAAATTCACTCATATTGTGCTTACATGTTCTAGTTATTATTTTGCTTACATAATAATTATAACTTACTATTTTTTATTGTTAATACATTATAGTTAGGCTTATTTCATGTTATTTTGTCATTTACATTTCATAGTTTAGTTGTTATTATTCATATGTAGTAATTAAGCATGCTTATTCCCTGATCCCGACATTATTTCTTGATATACATCACTTGCTTGTTGATCTTTCTTTTTTGTCTTCCTCTTATTTGACATCATACTAATCCACATGGCACCCCTTTTGGCTCTACCTTGCACCAAAGCTCGAGGCATGTGGGTCCCCACCTGTACTATGAGATATATATGCTTGACTAACGGAGGATTCCCTTATCATATCGATGCAATGACTCACCCTGTGAGAACTTTTAGACTACTCCTTTGTGATTGATTACTTCTCTCCTTCCTTGCAACTCACTGTCATTCCCATCTCATTGATAGCAACTCCCATGAGAGGGGCAAAATGTGGTATATGAAATTTGCACTCAAGTACTCACATATTCCTACCCACCCGAAAGGTGCCTTGTGTAGTTTTCCCTTGTGCTAAAATCACGCATGATCCACCCAATGATGATACAATAACTCTCAATTACTGCCTTGTGTGACAAGTGACCATCTTGGAGCCTCTCTCAACCTAGCCTAGACATGGGACCTCACTAGGACGTCTAACTCTAGGATGCATTCCTTCGGTCCTTATATCCCCTTGGTCTCCTACCCTTGGTCACTAGTTTGACTCATTTTGACCCATTGAGACACCCATTTGGGGCATTCCTCGATTTCATGGGTTTAGTTGGGGGTACAAACTCACCAATTTGTGTCAATGGTTACATAGGACGCCTTAAATTGGGTCCATAGTTGCCCAACACTAATTATGACTTGCTATTTACAAACTTAAATCGAGTCAAATCCCCAAAATCTTCTTGATCTTTTAGTGTTGACTGTACCATGGATTCCCTTTTGGTACTGCAACTGCGAATCCACAAGTCACATAATAGATGGTGATTTTGGGCCTAAAGACCCACGATATTGTTATAACCAAACCAAGAATATGAAAACCAAAGGCATGGTTTGATGGTTTTGAATGAATTAGGTACCCTAATGGCTAATCCAACATTCTTGCATGCCTTGAGGTTGTTTCTTGTTTATAAATATTCTTCTACTCCTCTTTGTAAAGATTTCTTCAACACATCCACGGTTCAATCTTTGATCTTGGAAAAACCCTAAATTTTTAGGTCTCACTTGGGTTAATCACTAATTTCCCTCCTCAATCAATTATGATTGTTTCACTTGTTATCTCCAACACCTTTACATGGACTCCTTTGGCTAGCTTGGTTCCAATCTTGTAGATTTAATTGGCTCATCCTAAGGCATATTCATCGGCATAGCTCCACTCAAACCTATGAAGCTTCAACTCTAAAACCTCAAGAGAGGTTTCATCATAGCTAGGGAAAATGAGGTATCATCCCCTCTGAAGAAATCAGGTCTATCTACTCTACATACTTCATTGATTTATATTTACATTGGTACATCTAGTGTTTATTGGTTATATCACACATATATCCTTGCATTGGAGATCAGGGCAAGTCCTCTCTTATAAGAATTTGGAATTGAATCCATAGGCTAGATCAAGACATGGATCACTCTTGGAAGACTATGAAAACTCTCCACTTATGCCTAGGGATGTTTTTCATCTACAACAACAAAATCTAGGTGAGTCCTATCCTTCCTCTTATTTCCATTTTCAAAATTAAGGTTGCTAGCGCACTAGAGGAATTATTGGTTAATTAACCCTAATTAGTTTGTTTGTTTTCCTTTGTTGATTTGATAGTAAAACATAACATGAAACCTACTTTGCCTTACACTAGGTTTTCTTGGTTTGGCCTTAAAACTAAATGGTGACTCACTCTCCTCTCTTCCCCATTTAGTGGTATGTGGATGCTTAGGTGGTATTCCATCCATGCCCTCACATTGTGTGTGATAGCATGAATCCATTTGTTTGCTACGGGAAGAGAGGAAATTCATGAAGGAGAAAAAGAGAAACTAGAGAGTCCTAAGATGATCTCGAAGAAGGCTTTTCATTGGAAAATGACCCTCAAACTTCTAGAATCCCTTTTAGATTCAAAGCTAATATATAAATAAATCATCATGATATTTAAGTGGACCCTGATTAAATATTTAACTAGATGAGAAGCTATACATATTCTTCAATTGTTATAGATTAACTGACGCAAGAGATTTATTTCTCTCAATTGAAAATGGAGGGATATGCACAATTATGGTGGGAGAGTCTATGTCAAGAAAGATTCCTTACCCAAAAGAAGGAAGTTGTAAATTGGGAGGAGTTGAAAGCACTCATTGAGAATCAATTATACCCATGGGACATGAAGAAGAACATGACTTTAAATGGAATTAGCTCAGAGAGAGACAGGGATAAGGAGTTCAAGAATATACAACCGAGTTTAGATGAATGTGTTTCCAGGTGGGTATCGACCATTTGTTTAACAAGAAGGTTACAATGAAGTATATTGTTGGATTATTTAGTCACATCAGGAATGAAGTGACACTCTTGAGGTCAGCATCATAAATTAGGAATCTAAAAAGGCCATTAATATTGAAAGCTAACATGGCACAAAACCGACTAATGGAAGAAGCTCTTCCAAATTATAAGTGAGAAAGGCTTGAGAAGGAAATGGGAGACCAAAGGTAAATAAGAAATGTTTGCCACAAAGAAGAATAACTTGCATTGCGAACATTGTAAGAAGTATGGTCATGACAAGGACCACTTTGGGCATTGCATCCCAAAATTATTCTCAAGTGTCGAGCTGGAAAGAAATTCTTGAAAGCTCATAAAGTAAAGAGCAAAGAGTTAAAAGGAGCATTGTATGTTGATGATAGATTTCCATTGATGACTTAGTCAAAGAATGTTGATGTTGGAAAGGGAGAGATTTCTAAAATGAAATACCTGACTAGAATGATAAAAAACAATTTCTTCTTTGGGGTATAGATCCTTAGACATAGTAAGGAAAGGGTTGTTCCATGTAAAGATACAAATCAAGAAGATCATGGTAACAATTGTCTTTGGTTTTTCCAGTCATAAGAACTTAGTCTCTTAAACATTGGTAAATAATTTAGGATTGAAGATGTCTACACATCTTAAACCTTATCCCCTGGGATGGTAATAGAAGGATGCACAAATGCAAGTCACTCACTAGTGTGGGTTTAAATTTTGTATTTAAAATCAATTTGTCAGTGAGTTGGAGTGTGGCGTTGTGCCACTAGACATATGTGGATTTCTCATTGGGAGACCTTATCTATGAGATAATATGTTAGCTTACTGAGAAGAGACAAAAGTGGATGTTAATAAAGGAAGGAAAAACCCCCTTTGTCAATAGCTACAAGGGTAAGAAGACAATATTGTTAATTTCTACTATTCTAATTAAGAGGTTGATCAATAACAGTAAGAAATTTGTGATGTTGATTGTAACACCTGAAGAGGATAACATTGTAGAGAAAAAAATAAATGGAGGATTTGATATCACACTCCATCGAAAGGAAGGCTTGAGTCAACTTCTATGTAAGTATGAGTTTTATTTTGCAGAACCAGAATGCTTACCACCTACAAGGCCAATTGAGCATGAGATTCAATTGCTACCATAATTGTTATTATCAATCTTGTTTGTGTTGAACTTCTATCATGGAGAGTGGTAAGATAAAGAGGTAGTACACGAACTGTTAAGTGTGGGATGGTCTGGTTATTGTGGTTTGGCTATGGTATAGTCTTGGTGATTAGGTTATGTTGGATCATAATTTAGTGTGGTTTGGTGGATGGGATGCATGCCAGTATTGTTGTGTTGAATTCCCCCTGTGGGCAAGTGGAATCCCCCTTGGATCGAGTTTCCTTCCATCAAAGACAAAAGGAAAAGAAATGGACACTGACTTCCCCTTAAGACTAATTTATATGTTCATTAATGAAATCAAAAGAGAGAGAGAGAAAGAGGAAAAGGCTGTAAATGACTAACCTCTTTCTTGTAGGTTTTCCTCGTTGCTCCAACTGTTGAACTTGATCTTCAAGCTTCTAGTATGGAAGTATCCCTCCTGCAAGAGATGAGACAATCCTCTTTTGCTACTATATATCATTATATGAAAGTAGTTTTATCTATGCTGGACCTAAACAAGACAAAGATAAACATTCATGAATTGAACAATGTAGACATTGAGAGAAATAAGCCAAGTTGTATATTAAAAGTGTAAAGAAATGGAATATTTGCAACCTCAATGACGATGCTGCAACAAATTCTCCAAACTCTCATTTTTCTAGCCCCTTCGTGCCACAAGACTATATGTATCATGCTCTTGAACTACCTCCTCACAACATCAAAGGTTTGATATTCCTAAGTTCCCCCCTTTTCACCTTAGAATGATCTCATTATATAAGAGTTGGAGGCTTAACCACCATGGGGAAGATCACTCACTAGATCCACTAAATTGGGATCTCCAAGATTTTTAGGGAGGGAATATCTCTCAAGATCCATCAAATTAGGATATTGGTTTGAGAAAATCTCTCAACCATCCATGAGACTCTCAACTTCTCCTTGAGATTAGGAAATTAGGAGTGAGGTGGATTCTCGCACTAAATTAATTTACTTTTTTCAATAAAAATGAATAATACATGTGCACATAGTATTTTGACCTTCATATGATAAATTTCTCCCACAACATGTCTAGGGATCATGACAAACACTCCCTCACTTAAGTGTGACAAATAGGTGTGTAACAAGTATACAAAATGGTGAGAGGAGACTTAATCCAACAAATCTTTGAATGATTACGATGCAATGCAAGAATATGCATTATGTAATGTGTGAGTTGGTTGAGGTTCAAAGGAATATGAAGATCTTTGACGAGGGACTAGCAAAGGCATGGAGGGATGTGACTAAGGATACACTGCACTGGAGTTACTGACACTCAACGTGGGAGAATACATTGCAAATTGATGCCCAAGAGTGAGTGAGGCTTGTAGTTAAGACAAGGGTCCAAATTTGTGTTCCGTGAGAAATGGAGAATGGATTGAAGACCTACATGTAGGCTCAAGAAGAAAGCTATTTGGTAATGGTTGAATAAATAGGGGTGATGGTAACCAATGTTCAAAACATAGAGCATATGTTGCATGTTATTCTATATGGAAATCAACCTCAAGCTCATCTAGTATATTAGTCTTTCATTCTCCATGAAGTTAAACAAGAAGGAAATTTAAAAGTAATACTGGCAGGAAATGATCAAGCTACTCACCCAGATCTAGAAGGAGACCAAATAGGCCAGGTTGAAGACTCACAAGTTCATGAAGGGGTCCCTTATGGATTGACATTTTAAAATTTTCTGAAGTTTAATATGTTTTGCAACTTTTGGCTAGTTATGGGACAATGTGTAAGACAATATATCTACCATGGGAATAACAAAAAATTATTGCATTCCATGACTATTAATTTTTTTATCAAATATACTATCAATAATTTTGATTATGGTGTTGGAATATTGCATTTGGTTCTAAGAAAGGTTCATGTTATTGACAAGTTAAGGAGCTTACCCAAGTCACCATCGACTAAGTGCTTGTTGCATTTTATTGCCAACAAGGGTTTACTTTTGTTAGGATTTACTTGTATCTCAACCAATAATAATTGCATACCATTTATATAATGCCAGTGCCTACAACAACATTAGATTCAAATCCAATTCTTATTGCATAATCACATATTTGATTATATTGTTCTAGAGACAATAAATTTGCATATGCAAGCATAACACTAACCATCTATCTTCATTGAAGTGTGTAAATCCCAACTCAATCATTCCCGAGTTGGGCTTTATTCCCACAAATTTATTGTTCTAGAGACAATAAATCTGCATATACATTTCATTGAAGAGTGCAAAGTCTTTATGGGGATTCTCAATCTAGGAATAACCAACTATGATTTGACTCAATGAACGAACATCTCATTTAAGCATTATGTTAAACAACTTGTGGGCGATGCTAACATCCCCACTTTTGGCATACACGCCTACAAATGCAATATTGACAATGACAACATCATATCAAGTGCACTTCTTATTGAATAACCATGGATTTGGTTACGCTATTCCAAAGCGAATAAATTTGCACATGTAGGTAGAATTCCAACCACAATGATTGAGTTAGGTTTTACGCTGAAGATTTGCATTTCATAGAAGAATGTCAAGGCTTCATGGGGGAGTCAAATATAGGAATAACTGACAATGATTGCATTCCATGACTATGAATTTTGATTGGACATGGTACAAATAATTTTGATTGTGGAATTGGAATCTTGCATTTGGTTCCAGAATGCTCATGTCATAAACAAGTTGGAGAACCTCCCCAACTCACCATGGATTAGGTGCTTGCTACATTTCATTCCCAACAAGGGTTTACTTCTATCCTAGCTAATGATGATTATTCCATGTCTACAAATGCATTTTCCATGACAACATCATACTCAAATGCACTTATTATTGCATAACCATGATGTTCTTACCTTGTTCCATGGCCAATAAATATGCACATGCAAATAGAACCCTAACCATGGTTTTTAAGTTGGGTTTTATACAAAGACTTACATTTTGTTCAAGAATGTCAAGGATTTGTGGGAATCTCCAATATAGGAATAACCAACAATGATTTCATTCCATGATCAAATGTCTTGTTTAAGCATTATTTTAAACAATTTGTGGGCATTGCTAACATCCCACATTTGGAATAGATGTATTGTTGGCCATGCTAATATAATATTCAAATGCACTTCTTATTGCATGACTGTAGATCTACTTAACTTATTCCATAGCCAATAAATATGCACATGCATGTAAACATTGCCCACGGTGACTGAGTTAGATTTCACACCCATAACTTACATTTTGTAGAAGAATGTCAAGGCTATGTGGGGGAGGTAACCAAGAATGATTGCATCCCATGACTATGAATTTTAATTAGGTATAGCGTAAAGAATTTTGATTACAGTATCAAAATCTTGTAGTTGGTCGTTATCAAGGCTCATGTCATTGACAAGTTGAGAAACCTTACGAAGTCACCATGGATTAAGTGCTCACTACATTTCATTCCTAACAAGGGTTTTGTTGCATGATTGTATAATTTCATGGTAAGGTTACCATTTCAATGATTCATGCTTACAATATTCATAAAAAAATTCTTTGTTTTATCAATATTGGTCTCAATCCATGTGGTGGAGCCCACTGGCCACATGATGTATTTAGTTTACTTGTTTATGGATAATGTTATTGGGTATTGTATAAGTACTTCTTTAAGTGATGAAGGCTAAAATAATGCACATATAAAACTAGTTTCATGTCATAGGTTGTTAATCCCTGGACAAAGCACCATGTTATGTATAAAACTCTTATTAAGCCCTATATATTGAACTATTACATTTCTAGTGTTATATTTGTATGTAGGCTAGAACCCTTCATTGTACCCTTTCATTATAATTGTACCCTTTGTCTCCTATATATATACCAAGGAGACCTGGTCTTAGGATCATCTCATATTGTATTCTGAATTGGACATATTGTAAAAGGAGGTTTCCCCCTCGAAGTGTATTGTATTCATTGATTTTTTATCAATTTTAAGGTGTTGGATCATAACACTTGGTATCAGAGCATTGATCCTAGGGTTTTGTTGCTTCAAGTGAGACATCTTGGAATTTTCACTATAATTTTTTTTATGGGACTATTCAGATAGTGAAATTTGAATGTTACTGAGAAGACATATCAAAGTACCTATGCTAAAAATTTCAGGTTCTGGGTCATTATAATTTCATAGATATAGCCTATGGAATATAGGGTTTTTGACTCATACAAAATTATGTTTTAAACGAGTCATCTTGGTATTTTTGCTATAATTTTTTTCCTGGGAGTTTCAAACAATAAAATTTTGTGAAGATTGAGGAGACATCTCCTAGTACAAGTGGTCCAAATTTCATATTATGGTTTTCTATACTTTTAGATATATAGTCCACAAAATACAAGGCTTGTGACTAATCCCAAAATCAATTTTAAAAGAGTCGGCTTGGCATTTTTGTTGTAATTTTTTTTCTTTGAAGTTTTCGACTCTGAATTTTTCAGAATCCCAAAGAGACATAGAAAATTACACATGACAATTTTTTCATATTTTGAATCATTACAATTTGTGAGATATATGTCATGGAAATAGGGGTTGTTTCATAATCCTAAAATTAGTCTTAAATAAGACATTTTGGTATTTTTGTTATAACTTTTTATCAGTGAAGGTCCAGACTGTGATATTTTCAATAGTTTAAGAAGTCATATTAGAGTACTATATGATGAAATTTTAGACTTATAAGGGTTAACGGTTCAAAGATATATCAGGAAAAAGGTTAGCCATCTAGTCATACTCCAATTTAAGGGTTTGAAAGGTATGTAACTTACAATTGGCATAACTTTTTATTGGAAGATCTATTTTTCAATTGTGACAACAGGTACAGTAAAGGAGCATAAATGCGGTGAGAAGAAATTATTCTACATAGAATGTGAAGAGGAATAAGATCAAGAATTGGAACCAACACAAGATCTAGATCCATAAGATACTACTCCAACGATATCTTGTCATGCATTGGTCAACATCGGTACTCCACAAACCCTCAAGATACAAGGATAGATCAAAAAGAAAAAGGCAATAGTGTTTATTGATTCTCGTAGTACCCATAACTTCATCAAATGAAAATTAGCAAAATATCTCAATTGCTTTGTATTTCCAACACCAGAGTTTCCAATAATGATTGCAGATGGAGGTACTATGAATTGTTCTAAGAAGTGCCATAGTATTAAGCTCAATATGGGGGAGTATTCTTTTGATAGTCCCATGATTTCCATGCAAATGGGTGGTGTTGATATTGTATTAAGGGTCTACTGGTTACAATCATTGGGAACAATGGCCCTTAATTTTCAAGATCTTTTTCATGAGATTTTTTGTCAAAAGGCAAGGAAATTGAGCTTAGAGGTATCAAAGGGAAACCCTCTAAGGTGATAAGCTCTAATAGCATGACAAAATTACTCAGAAAGGGACACTATGGAGTAATGGCACAATTGTGTTCACTAAATGTTCAAACATCTATATCATATGCTCCATTAGATTTCCAAATAATTATCAACAATCATTCCAAGGTATTTGGAGAAATGCCTAAGGATCTTCCACCTACTCAAGATCATGGCCATGCTATTCATTTGCAACTAGTAAGTGTACCACCTAACTTTACGCCTTATAGGTATCCATATACACATAAGAGTTAGGTTGAGCGTATGATCCAATAAATGCTAGAGGCCGACATCATTCAACCTAGCCAAAGTTCTTTCTTTTCACGAATAGTGATGGTTACGAAAAAGGATCGTTGATGGCAGATGTGTCTAGATTATAGACAACTCATCAAAATGATCATCAAAGATAAGTTTTTTATTCTTGTCATTGATGAATTATTAGATGAATTGCATGGAGCAATTTTCTTTACTAAATTGGATCTTCGTTCGAAATATCATCGAATTAGAATGAGGTAGGAAGACATTCCCAAAGTAACTTTTAGAACACATGAAGTTCATTATGAGTTTTTGGTTATGCGATTTGGACTTACTAATGCACCTTCAACATTTCAAATCTTGTTGAATTCTATTTTCAAGCCTCTCCTTAGAAAATTTGTGTTAGTATTTTTTGATGACATACTAATCTACAACAAATATTGGGAAGAGCGTGTACAACATGTTGACATAGTATTACAACTATTGGAAGAGAAACAACTTTATGCAAAGCCTTCCAAGTGTGCCTTTGGGGGTTCAAGAAGTGGAATATTTGGGTCATATTGTATCTCATGAAGGTGTAAAAGTGGACCCTAACAAAATTAAAGCTATGAGCGAATGGACATTTCCCAAAACCTTGAAGAGACTTATAGGATTCTTAGGATTGACAGGCTATTACCGCAAGTTTGTCAAGAACTATAGTCAAATATCAACACCTTTGACAACATTATTAAAGAAGGAAGCATTTTCTTGGACTCAAGAAGCAACCAAATCTTTTGAAAAACTTAAGGAGGTTGTGTGTACAACTCATGTCCTGGCCATACCTGACTTCACAAAAACATTTATTGTGGAGTGTGATGCCTTGGGCCATGGCATTGGTGCAATTTTGATGCAAGAAGGAAGGCCTCTTGCCTTTGAAACAACCAACTTAAAGGGAAAAACTTACTCAAACCCATTTGTGAAAAAGAAATGTTGGCCATACTACATGTAGTTGAAAAATGGCACCCTTACCTAATAGGAAGACACTTCAAAGTAAATATAGATCATGATTGTTTGAAGTACTTCTTAGAGCAACGATTATCTTTGGAAAAACAACAAAAATGGGTTACAAAGATGTTGGGTTTATCAATTTGAAATTATCTACAAAAAAGGAAAGCACAATTTTGTGGAAGATGCCCTTTCCAGGAAATAAGAAGAAACATAAGGTACATTATGTGTTATTTCTATTATGCAATTTGATTGGGTGGAAGAAGCAAGGATAGAATGGAAGCAAGATCAAGAGGTATGGAAGATCATTCAAAAGCTACTAGAGGACCCCGATTCATTAGATAATTTTTTATGGAAGAATGACTCGCTATGGTATCATGATCACTTATATTTATGTAATAATTACAAACTCAAACAAAAGATTCTTCTGGAATTGCACACTTCTACAATAGGAGGACATTCAGGATTCTTAAAAACTTGCCACATAATCAAGAAGTTTTTTTTTTGGGAAGGTCTTAAAACTGATGTTCAAAAATTTGTTTCTGAATGTGTGGTCTGCCAACATAATAAGGGAGAGACAATCAAGACGCCAAGACTCCTACAACCATTAGCTATACCAAGTCAACGTTGGGAAGAAGTTTTAATGGATTTTACTACAAGTTTACCCAGATATAAAGGAAATATTGTCATCATGGTAGTAGTGGATCGATTGACAACGCATGCCCATTTTTTCTCTCGTTCTCATCCTTTTAAAGCAAGTATAGTAGTTACAACATTCATGGACATAGTTTAAAAGCTATATGGAGTCCCCAAGATTATTGTAAGTGACAGAGATCCATTTTTCCTTGGAAAATTTTGGACTGAATTATTTTCTTGTTTGGGTACTCAATTAGCTCACAACTCATCTTACCATCCTCAATTTGATGGGAAAAATGAGATTATTAATAAATGCATAGAAGGATATCTTCATTGCTTTGCATATGATAATTAGACACAATGGGTCAGGTGGTACAACACATCCTTCCATACTTAATCGAAAATTTTCCCATTTCTGGCACTTTACGGATATCATCTTCCATCCATCACATCACCCTTGAAAGGGACTGCAAAGGTTCAAGCAATGGAGGACCACATAGGGCACCGACAAAAGGTTCTCAAGCTATTGAAGGAAAACATGGTTATGGCACAAAATAGGATGAAACAACAAGTCAATCAACATCGTAATGAAAGGGAATTTGAAGTGGGGGATTGGGTATTTATGAGGCTATAACCATATAAACAAATGTCCCTCAAGTAACAAAAGAAGGACAATAAATTAGCACCCAAATGTTATGGCCCCTATAAAGTTTTGCAAAGGATTGGAAGTGTGGCTTACAAATTGGAGTTGCCTCCATATTCATGTATACATCTAGTCTTCCATGTTTCTTGCTTAAAGAAGGTAATTGACAACAAGATCCCAATCCAAACTATATTACCAGAGATTAATGAAGAAGGGGAAATAATACTAGAACTAGAAACAATCTTTGAAACAAGGATTAAGCAACTGAGAAATCGAGAAATTATGGAGTACCTCGTCAAATGGAAGAACTTACAAGTGGAAGAGGTGACACGGGAAGATAAGTTCTTCATGCAGAAACACCCACGGTTATTCAAGTGTTGAGGAAAACACTTGTTTGAAGGGGAGGGGCATATTAAGCCCTAGACAAAGTCCCATGTTATGTATAAAACCCCTTATTAAGCCCTAGATATTAAATTATTACATTTCCAGTGTTATATTTATATGTAGGCTAGAACCCTTCATTGTATCGTTTTCATTATAATTGTATCCTTTGTCTCCTATATATATATACCAAGGAGACCTAGTCTTACTTGTGCAATTCAGGCGGGACATACCATAGTTAATGAGTGGAACCAAGAAAATGAAAAATCCAAGCTTTGAACTACTTCATTGGAAAATGCTAATGCTTTGTGGGGGTGGCCATTATGGGAATAACCAACAATAATTGTATTCCATGAAACAACATCTCATTTAGGCATTCCTTTAAACAATTTTTGGGCAACATCTTGTTTAGGTATTCATTGCATAATGAGGTATCTCACATCATGTATTTGACATACATGTAGTCTACACATGCATTGCCCACAAATGTATCTTGCAAAATGGAAACCGTGGTCAATGTTATCTGAATTCTATATTAGTTATGGGCAATGATTAAGGACAAATGTTTCTTTGAATTTTAAATATAGGAGCAAGTAACTACTATAGATCTGCACGAGTCTACCACCTCGGATTAGCCAACATGAAGCATTGGATAGCATGAGAAACATGTGTTGTCAAAATGAGTTCATTTTATGTTTTAATATTTCATCAATAATTTAATGATCTTATATCTAATTTGTATGAAATTATGCATTACACAATAGTGAAACAATGTAAATGCATAATTAGTATGTTTCAAAAGGTTGTGCATGTTGTTGAGCTTGATCTTGAGAGTGAGGATCCATATGCAATGTTGCACAATAACCTAATTGGAGAGGGCTTTTATAAAATCAAAATCCTCAAATGCATTGTCCGCACTATGCCATTGCCTAATCCAAGTGAGGAGGAAAAAATGGTTAAGGATGTAGATGGGAGGTTCACCAAATAATACAATGATGAGATCATATGGGTGTGAAGCAAAATGTATATATACAAACTCATACATTCTCAAAACATTTTATTAATTTATGAAGCATTTAATTTTCAAAACAATGTCTAACTACAATGCATTTATATTTATGCAAGTACTTTCACATCATAGACCCCTACATCCCCACAACATTCCTCCACGTTGGAATCTTCTTATTATTCTTAATTATGATCGTGAGCATGGAAATAAGCCCATTTCTATTGCCATGTACTACATGTTCCTTTACTAGTGACATCGACATGATACTAAAACTAATTTAGACTTTTCTATTTTTGGCATTGATCATGTACTTGATCAACTATTTGTATATTATGTATGACACTTCGTGATGTTTTATAAGATATGCAATGTTGTACTAATATTCCACTTAATGTTTATGTTTTTTTTTTTTCTCTTTTTTGCAACAATGATTTTTTTTTTTTTGCATATGCAAGTAATTAATGATTTTACTTTCTACGTGAAATTTGTTTTTTCATTAGCTATACAACTAGGATCCGATCTTAGAACCGAGATCTGGGCTCAGGACTAGGTCTGAGCTTAGCTTATGAATGGGACTTGAGCTCCCGAAAAGGGCTTGAGCTTAGGATTGGGACTTGATATTGAGATCATCAAACCTATGAATTTGGCCTTTATACCTTCTTAAAATGATCTCAATACCATGAACTAAGTACAAGATCAAGATATGGTGTATGAATAAGACTAGAATCTTGCTTGAGCTCAGCCAAGAATGCGTTTTTTTATTTTTTTAATATTTTTTGTTTACTTATATCTTCTAATGAACTTTTGATCTCATTAATGACATTTGTGTAATAAATTTTGACCAACAACTCATTTTTCGACCATATTTGCAAAGTCCATTTCAATAGATATTTCAACCTAAAACAATGTTTTTATGAACAATTTTGATCACTATTTGGATGGGTGTTTCAACCTATATTTCAATGTCTTTTTTGACTTGAACACTTTTGACCATATTGCCCACCTTAGTTTTGACTTATACTGATAAAATGCGTAAAAAAATAGTAGTAAACTAGGTTGAATATAAATATAGATTTATTTTTTCGCAAGTGATTTTGGCATGTATTTGTGGCATAATAATACTAATTTTTTTGCTAGCCAAGGTTGAATACAAGATAATAGTGCAACCCAACAAAACAAGTGTATAGTGCAACCCAACAAAACAAGTGTTGTGTGGCAGCGTAGTCCCTGCCAAGTATATTTGGGAATGGAGATGATAGTTGGCAGCTTATAATTATTCATGATGATGATTTTTGGAAGATGGGGAGAGATGAGGAATATTGTTAAAAAAACAGAAATTAACAGTATGGTAAGTAAAGGGTAATTAGAATAGATCTTTAACAATAAGGAAATGAAAGTTGAAATTTGTAAAATTAAATGAAAAAAAAAAAAAACTAAAAAAAATATATTAAAAGTTATGTTCAATTGTTTTTTAGAAATGAAATGATATGAAAATTGTAAATATTAAAAGCTATATTGAAATTACATTGAATAGTAATTTAAGATATAACTTATATCTTACTTTACAGTTATTGAAAAAAAATCTACCCGAAAATAGATGGCAGGAACAAAGAAATTAGTAAGAAATGGAATCTTCCCATAAAGTAATATGAAACGTAACACGTGAAGAAGATATCCGATAATATAATCTGACGTAAATCAGGGTTTAATGCATTTTAATGGGAGATGTCCTCGAGGTATTCACATATTAATCAGTAATCAAAGCATAATTAATTTGCATTGGGAAGGGCGTGAAGGTGGCAGAGATGGAAGGGAGCGATAAATGCTTTGAAACTTTTAAAGCTTGCAAGTTCGAGGAGTGCGGCGTGGAATTGTAGATCACAAAAGTTTTGGGTGCGAGATGTATATCACAGAACACGGGGAATGAGAGTTCGATAACGCCAACCCGGGAACCCGTGACTATAAAATTGGCTAAGTATGGAAAGGAAGGGCGGTCGGTCGGACTCTCGTAAATCACGGTTTAATGCATATTAATGGGAGTTGTCCTGGAGGTTTTCGCGTAAATTGCGGTTTAATACGTTTTTATGGGACACGTCCTTGAGGTTTTCGCCTATTAATGTCAATCCTTTCGAACTTGTGTGGTGACTTGTCACTAAGCAAAGCATAATTAATGTGCATTGGGAAGGGCGCAAAGGTGGCGAGGATGGAAGGGAGCGATAAATGATTTGAAACTTTTTGTGAACCTGGGTAGAGTGAAGCTTGCAAGTTCGAGTGTGGGGTGGAATTGTAGAGCACGAAATTTTTGGGTGCAAGATGTATATCACAAAACATGGGGAATGAGAGTTCGATAGTGCCAAGCCGGGAACCCGGGGCCATAAAATTGCTAATATGGAAAGGAAGGGCGGTTGGTCGAGCTCCCAAACATATGTGTTGAGTTGTCACTAGTAAAAGCATAATCAATGTGCATTGGGAAGGGTGCGAAGGTAGTGGGGATGGAAGGGAGTGATAAATTCTTTTAAACATTTGTGAACCCGAGTAGAGTGAAACTTGCGAGCTGGACGAATTGTAGACCACGAAAGTTTTTGGTGCAAGATGTATATCACATAATTGTAGATCACGAAAGTTTTGGGTGCAAGATTTATAATAGCGCCAACCCGGGAACAAAAGACCATAAAATTGGGTAAGTATGGAATTGTAGATCACAGAAGTTTTGGGTGCAAGATGTATATCACGAAACACGGGGAATGAGAGTTCAGTTACGCCAACCCGGGAACTGGCAGCCATAGAATTGGCTAGGTATGAAAAGCAACGACGGTCAGTCGGACTCCCGTAAATTGCGGTTGAATGTGGTTTTTACTTATTAACGCCAATAAGCAAACCTGTGTGTTGATTTGTCACTAGTAAAAGCATAATGAATGTGCATTAGGAAGGGCGGGAATGTGGCAAGGATCGAAGAGAGAGATAAATGGTTTGAAACTTTTGTGAACCCGGGTATAATGAAGCTTGCGAGTTCCAGGAGTCCGGGGTTGAATTGTAAATCACAAAAGTGTTGGGTGGAAAATGTATATCACAGAAGTGTTGGGTGCAAGATGTATATCACAGAACGCGGGGCATAAGAATTCGATAGCGCTCAGTGGGGACCCCGCGATGAGATAATTGGCTAAGTGTTGAAAGGGACGACGGTCGGTTGGGATCATGATATGATGATATAGATGGAGACGAGGATCTAGAAGTCCACTAACCCAGGAACCCGCGACCAATCCAGGAGCTCGAGAAAGTCAAATTCAAGTTTAAAGAGATTTTGTTTATATTTATTTCAAATGTATTCATATTAATGTATCTTAATAGATTATTTGTGGTCCAAATGTAAACCATGTTCCAATTTGGAGGGTGTTTTAGGCTCGCAAATTTTGGTCAAACCCATAAGCAATAGAGAAAAAATATATGACTTAACATTTTGTATATGGAAGCATATTGTGAAATATAGGAAGCTGCAATACATGCACAATATTAAACAGGAACATGACCCCAACATGTACATGGAAAGTAGTTAATTTAAAAAAAAGAACACAAAATTCAAAAAACAACACCAAACATTGAAGATCACCATAGAACAACCTCAAATATTTTATATTAAGATAAACTGGGTTACAAAATACATTTGAGAATATTTCCCAAAATAGTTGTCTTGGAATTTGTAAAAAACATATAGTTTAGTACATATTCTGTGAAATATAAATGTGCTTGCCATAATGATTGGGATTGTGGCTCCCACAGAATACAAATCAAAGATATACAAGAATAAAGCTCGTAGAAAGAAGAAAGTCGGCGATAGAAAACAACAAGACCTGGCAAGAAGAAAGAGAAAATTGTCAGTCCTCGGTTAATGTTTTGTATTTAAAGAGATAGAGTAACTAGATGAAGACATCAACAAAGATTGAAGAATGTGATCGATATCAACTTACTATGATGGTGTCCCATGCCTTGTCATTTGATCACTGATGTCCTTTTATGGCTTTCCTCACCGGTTATGGGAACCGTGTGAAGCATCCTTTTCCCTTCATTGGTAATCTTGTCGACAACCTTTTTGAACCAATCTGCGATGTAGCTCCTCATGGGCGCCACTTTGATTTCATGCCAGATTTTTATATTGAAGAATTCACTTTCCAAGTCCCTTAGATCAATAGAGAGGTTGTGCAATGCTTCTTGGATATCTTGGTTTTTAATCAAATAACCGACTAGCCAGTTTTTCACGTCATCTTCACCATATTCAAGAATGCCATAGAAATTTTCAAATGACAACCTTTTATAGATCTGAACTTGATCATCAAATGCTTGCTTGGTTAAAAACAACAAGTTGAATATCAATTTCGGGTCTTGGAATTCATTGGTGCTGCCAGCTAGATCTATCTTAGTTAGCTTCATGAATAGTTTGTCTCTTCTAGATATGGCCTGGCTACATGCTTGAATGATACCATTTAGGTTTTTTACCTTTTCTTTCCAACATGCATTTAGTTGGTCTATTCGATCCGGGGAAGGGAGATCCTCCTCTCTTCTTCTGATTTCTGTTATACTAGTAACTTTAACACCAAATGGTACAACTGCATCGAGGTAGAAACCTTGCTCGTTCTTGAGATCTACTTGCAAATACTCATGAAAAGCATGCACTCTTGTTCCAAAAGTGACCATACTCTTTGACATCTCCCGAGCTTTTGTTGTTAATTCCATTCTTCTCTTTATATTCTTTTCCACACAGCCTCAAGTTGATGTGAGAAGGCTTGTTGATCCTTTTAACTTTGTCGCAGGTGCGGTGGGCCCGATCATTACCAAAGGAGTAGCAAATAGTGGAAGAGGCATTAGAGCTCCCTCCAATTATTTGATTCGCTCCTTTAACCTGACTTTCTCTGCTTCAAGGATGCTAATAGAGTTGTCTAGAGCATCTCTAGTTGCTTGGTGTATCTGGAAGATCTGGGAAGGATGCATGTTCCGTAGGTTCATCTCTAGATGATATTTCCCTTTCTTATTCTTTACATCTCTCTTTTCGATAACCAATTTTTTGGTTTTCCTGTAAAAAACAACGCTCTGAAATGCAAAAGACTCTTCTTCATCAAAGGTATTGGTCCCAATTATTTCCATCTCAGGATTATGCGGAGCAGTGCTCTCTAGTTGGTCGTCATCAGGGAAAATTTTGTCAATGTCAATTTGTAGTTCCATATCTTTGAGGGAGAGATCGTGGATATCAATTTATCCCCTCGGTCCCTCCTATTCTTGCACTATTGTTTTTCATTTTTTGCTCACAGAAAGTTTGTGAGAACTTTCAATTTTGTTGGAGGGAGGGTTCCTATCTCCTCCTCCGCCTGAAGAATTGTGTGTGAATTTCTTGCTTGGGTAAGCCATTGGAGTGTTGCTCCGAGATGTTGTAGTCTTGGGTGTGGCGGTTGGGGATTGGGCACTTTTCTCACCCGGGCCTTTTCGTTTATGCTTGTACGAATAATTGGTGATGAGTATTGTCTCGAGGTTTTTGGTGTCATGAGCCAGACTTCCCAAGGTGTTATCTTTGGCTTCATTGAGGATAGTGTCCATGAAAGAACTGTTGAAACCGACATCCAATAGGTGTTATACAAAAATACCATCAGGGTCGAACCCTTTTACTTTTTCAACACATTTCAAATTGAAGTTGTGGAAGTGGCCCTCGAAACCGTCAACCTTGTTCATATTCATGACTATGAAATCCTCGACTTTCCAAGGTAGAGGAATGAATTGAATTTTTCTCTTTTCATGGAAAAAATGCAACCAGTAGGTGTACTGCCTTGCTATTTCGGCAAAAAACATCGTACCAAATATGTCACATGGAAGGAAGCAAGGATTTAATTTGGACCCAAAAATCCTTATAACATTATAGTTCTCCATTTCTTCTAGTGTGCCCTTCCTATCTAGGAACTTGGTCGCCTGGTAAGACAACCAAGGAAAATACTTTCCAAATATCAATCCTTTAAAAATTGAAACAAAATCATTAAAGACATCATAAAAATGTTGGGAGGCATCGTGTCTCCATAATATCCAGTACCAGAAGGTTACTGGGTCAAATTCCCAGTTTACCTTCTTACACATAGATAATCCAGAGAATGGACAACAATGCTCCACCGCGAAAATTAAATAAGATGACATAAATAATTTCTTCTGCCTTGTGTATTGCAATAATTGGGAAGAGATTTCAATGGAAATCATCTTACCCCAATGGAGGATGGATTTTTCCTTCACCGTAAAATATAAAATATACAAAATTATCCGAGGGATGCTAGATGTACTTTCTTGTCCCGTTATCTTCGTGAAAAGCCATGTAATTTCCCAGAAAGGGTTTTTAAATGCACTAACATGTAATCTGGTCATGTCCCCAGGACCGACCGCTGGGTTCTCTAAGAACTTCGACAAGAGGTCAAATTCATTATCATGCTTCTTTAAGAACTCTATGCAATTCTCGCCCTTGAAAGTAGGTGTTGGGTCGAGAAGTATTAACATATTTCAAAATACTTGAGGCGATAGGGAGACTCGAGAATGGTCCCGCAACTGGATAATCTGTTGGTTCGAAATATAGTTTTCGACGCAGCAAGTGACCAACTTCTTACAGTCAAAAAATTTGAGCACACAACCTGCTCGTGCAATTCCAGATGTCCAGATAACTTCCTTCTAGGCAGAAGGGGACAAGTAGTAGTCATAATCTTTAGACCACTGAAAACTCTGGTCCTCGAGCCCGAAAATATTCAGTGTATCTCCATAGAAATGTTGTCGAGCTGCAACCATAAGGTGACGAGAACGTTCCTTTTCTCCTGATAGTATTTAAAATGAATGCTGGAGCATGATAATATAATCTCTCGTAAATATTGGTTTAATGTGTTTTAATGGGAGATGTAATCGACCTTTTTGCCTATTAATGCCAGTCTGTTCGATGTGTCTGGTGATTTGTCACTAATAAAGGCATAATTAATGTGCATTGGGAAGCATGCGAAGGTGGTGGGGATGGACGGGAGTAAAAACTACTTCGAAACTTTTGTGAACCTGGGAGCCCAGGAACCCACGAATCTGTGACAACAGGAGATGAAGAGTCAACTAAGTATGGAAAGGCGGGGTATAATGCCTTAAAAAAACTAAAGTAATTAACAAATTTTCCGAGCTCAAGATCCACAAAAAAAAAAATCAGATGCCATATTATTGACCTCTACCAATTCGATAATAGGGAGGTTTAGTTGATGGATCCAAATATCGCTCACTTCAGGCGACTAGGTTGCATGTGGGGTGCCTGTGAGAAAAGCTAATGTTTTGATGAAGATTTGTTTGTATTGCTAAATGTGACAATAATTGTGTGATAGTATTTAGAATGAACAATGGAGGATGGTAATATAATCATCCGTAAATCTTGGTTTAATGCATTTTAATGAGAGATGTCCTCGAGATTTTCGCTCATTAATGTCAATCTTTTCGAACCTATGTGGTGAATTGTCACTAATAAAAGCGTAATCAATTTGCATTGGGAAAGTGTGCGAAGGTGGCAGGGAAATCGATTAAGTATGAAAAGGCGGGGCGGTCAGACGGACCCAGACAGACTCATCGTAGGTAGAGCAAAGCTTGCGAGTTCGAGGAGTCCGAGATCGAATCGTAGATAACAAAAGTTTTGGGTGCAAGATGTATATCACGAAACAAGGGGCATGAGAGTTCGATAGTGCCAATCCGGGAACTGTTGGCCATAAACATTAACTATGGGAAAAACATTGTCAACTATGTAATATACCTAGAGCTCGATAAAATAAGTTTCAAGTTAAAAGCTAATTTGTTTATATTTACTTAAACATTGTTCATATTATTTTATTTTATTAGTATTTTTTGTGGCCCAAATGCAAACCATGTTCAAATTTGAAGGGTGGATTAACATTTTCATATGCAAACATATTCTCAAATATGCCAAGTTGTAATATATGCCCAATACTAAAGAGGGGCATCATGTCAACACCTTTGTAGCACAATATTGCATTCTTGCTATGATGATGCCTTAAAAAAACTAAAATAACCAACAATTTTTTGCCAATTCGAGATTGACACAAAAAAATTCATCAGATTCCATAATATTCTCTCATTAATGCATTTTAATAGGAGATGTCCTCGAGCTTTCCACTTATTAATGGTAATATTTTCGAACATCTGTGGTGAGTTGTCACTAGTAAAAGCATAATTAATGTGCATTGGAAAGGGGCGAAGGTGGCGGGGATGGAGGGGAGTGAAAAATGCTTTGAAACTTTTGTGAACCTGGGAGTCCGTGAACCCGTGAAACTTTGAAGAATTGACTAAGTATGGAAAGGCGGGGCGGTCAGACAGAGTCATCGTAGGTAGAGTGAGGCTTGTGAATTCGAGTAGTCAGGGGTCGAATTGTAGATCACCCAAGTTTTGGGTGCAAGATGTATACTTCGAACATGGGGCATGAGAGTTCGATAACACCTACCCGGGAACCCACGACCATAAAATTGGCTAAGTAAGGAAACGAACAACGGTCAGTTGGACTAGTGATGTGAAGATATAGATGGTATAGAATTTCTCAGTCCACCACTTGAGAACCCGCGAGCATAGAAATGTGACTAATTTTAGAAGAGGAAAATGAAAGGGAGCAAAGAACTTTATGCCTCACACAACAACACTTGGTCTGATAATTATCAAGCGATAGAAACACATCAACTATGGGAAAAACATTCTCAGCCATGAAATATAGTTGGAGCTCAACAAACCCTGGTTCAAGTCCAGAGAGATGTTGTTTATATATATTTCAACAAGCTCGTAGGTAGAGTGAGGCTTGCGAATTCGTGGAGTCTGGGGTTGAATTGTAGATCGCTAAAGTTTTGGCTATGAGATATATACCCTGAACATGGGGCACGAGAGTTCGATAGGGCCTAGCCGGGACCCCACGGCCATAAAATTGGCTATGGAAACGAACAACGGTCAGTCGGAATCGTGATGTGAAGATATAGATGGATATAGAATTTCTCACTCCACAACCCCGGGAACCCGGGAGCATAGATATGCGACTAAGTATAGAACCAAAAACGGATAATCGAGGGGAAGGAGAAAAAGGAAAAATGGGCAAGTATAGAAGAGGAAGAAGAAAGGGAGCAAAGAACTTTATGTATCACACAACAACACTTGGTCTTAAGTATGGAAAGGCAGGGTGGTCAGACGGAGTTATCGTAGGTAGAGTGAGGCTTGCGAGTTCGAGGAGTCCGGGTTCGAATTGTAGATCACCAAAGTTTTGGGTGCAAGATGTATACCCGAACACGGGGAATGAGAGTTCGCGCCTACGCGAGAACCTGCGGCCATAAAATTGGCTAAGTATGGAAACGAACGGTGGTCTGTCAGACCCGTGATGTGAAGATATAGATGGATATAGAATATCTCACTACGGCACTCCGGGAACCCGCGAGCATAGATATGCGACTAAGTATAGAACAAGAAACGAATAATAGAGGGAAAAAAGAAAAGGGAAGAATGAGTAAGTATAGAAGAGGAAAAAGAAAGGGAGCAAAGAATTGTATGCCTCACACAACAACACTTAGTCTAATAATTATCAAGCGATAGAAACACATCAACTGTGGGAAAAACATTCTCAGCCATGGAATATAGCTGGACCTCAACAGACCCTAGTTCAAGATAAAAGAGATGTTGTTTATATCTATCTCAACAAGCAACAGACAAAATATATGACTTGGCATTCTTATATCCAAGCATTCAGACAGAGTCATCATAGGTAGAGTGAGGCTTGGGAGTTCGAGGAGTCCGGGGTCAAATTGTAGATCACCAAATTTTTGGGTGCAATATGTATACCCCAAACACGAGGCATGAGAGTTCGATGGCGCCTACGCGGGAACCTGCAGCCATAAAATTGGCTAAGTATGGAAACGAACGACGGTCGGTCAAACTCGTGATGTGAAGATATAGATGGATATAGAATTTCTCACTCCACCACCCCGAGAACCCGCGAGCATAGATATGCGACTAAGTATTGAACCCGAAACAGATAATAGAGGGGAAGAAGAAAAGGGAAAAATGGGTAAGTATAGAAGAGGAAAAAGAAAGGGAGCAAAGAATTGTATGCCTCACACAACAACACTTGGTCTGATAATTATCAAGCGATAGAAACACATCAACTATGGGAAAAACATTCTCAACCATGAAATATAGTTGGAGCTCAACAGTTCCTGGTTCAAGTTAAAAGAGATGTTGTTTATATCTATTTCAACAAGCAATAGACAAAATATATGACTTGGCATTCTTACATGCAAGCATATTCTAATATATGACACGCTTCAATATATGCACAAATTGGACAATGTATGCAGATCAGAGTTTTGTAACCATACCTCTTAGTCTCTGAACCTTGTACTATGATAGAGGTTTCACTTCTACTTGTTGATAGTTCTTGCGAACTAAAAAACATCTGGTGTAAACGACATAAACATATTTACCATGGCATAGCAGAATAAATAACTATGGATATTTGCTTCGTAAACATAGCAAGAGCGTAATCTATGAATCCTTACCTTCGACATTGGCGATGTGATGATGTTTGTGACGATTCACTACTCATGCCCATGTCACTTCTGAAACAGTGGCTATGAACATGTGTATATTGTTCATACTCGATATGGACGTGCATTAGGCATACGCATTGTATTTGTTGTGGCACCACTGTAGCCATACCTTTTGGAAGATTGTACTCCAACTTTCTCAGCTGTGGCACATAAGGCTCCATGCTCGTGTTCAATTAGTCTGTTCTTTTTTCAATGTAGCAATACAAAGAATACAATGGACATGAAGCCAAGTTGCTATGTAGGAACACATGAAAAAAAGATGGAGTCAAATTTATTTATTTCAAGTTAGCGGCACAGAAAATACAATTGACATGAAGATAAGTTAATATACAGGAAGATATGCACTATCTAAGGAAAAAAAACAGAAGAGTTGCAAACTAGTGGAATAAATATAGACAGAGTAAATGAAAAACAATTGGATATGGAATACGGGTAGAAGTATGCACCTTTGTATGTATTCTTCTACATTTATGGTTAAGAGTTATTTGCCTTGTCCAGTTTTCCTGTTTGTTTCAATGAAGGAAAGTACAAAAAAAAATGAATATGAACATAAGTTGATATGTAAGGAAAAAACAAGGAATATGTACATACAATAAATAAACTAGAATAAAAGGAATAGACTAACAGAAGAATGTATCGTTTTTTTTTTCTTCATCCATGTATGTGTATATATAAAAAATTGTGTAAATTTTTTTTGTTTCCAAAATCAGTTACAAACCAGGAAAAACTAAGAAGTTGGATAACTTGGTTTTGTGCAACAAGCTAGACATATATGATTTGAGACATAGAAATGTGATTTTGCAATATGTTTGATGTATATTTCATAATTCAAGTGCAATACCAATTGTATAGTGATCATACCAGTATGTGTCTAAGATAAAGACATTGTATTGAGAAACGGGCACATTTGACCATACATGGTCAATAAGTGCATTTTGTACATGGTTTATCTTATCCAAAAGAAAGCGGAGACTGTATTTGCACGTGGTTTTCCAATTCTTTTCTTCTGGCATTATTTTGTAGCATGTCAATATTGAAGTCTCCTACAATGGCAATGGTTTTGTTCAAATGAAAATGCTCTAATGCATTGGAAAGAACATTTAGTATGTTGGAGAATGTTGCATGTGGAGCAACATAGAGATTCAGTATTGCAATTTCTGATCCATGGAAAATTACTTTTGCGAGCACCATCTCAACATTGTTTTCTTCGAAATGCATATGCTCCAAAATTGTTACATGTTTTTTCACTAATATCATCACCCCATGTGTAATGTAACTCGATATGCAATTGTGATTTGGAAATTGCTTGTTTTGCATGCATAATGTCATGTATGTTTCCTGCAAGCACATAATGTTGGATTGCATTGTGTCATACTCATTGAGTATATCATCCATATGTGCATGTAGGTTGTGTGTGTTAAGTGAGAGAATTGATACATATGAGTTTGTTTGTATGGATTGGTAATCATACTGTAGATGCCACTTTGTGCTAGTCCTAAGGCGTTGCATCTCAATATCAACTTTGTGTTTGACTTTGAAGTAATCTTTTGTAAGAGAACTTAGTAAATACAGGGAGTCTATACTTCTGACACAGGACAATGTTGTGTATACAAGTCCATGTATTCGAATTCCAACAGGGTCAAATGCAACACTATCAAGTGTCAGTCCTTGCGATTTGTGGATTGTACATGCACATGCAAGTTTAATTGGAAACCGTTTTCGAATCTTCAGTCAACTTGCCTTTGTCGATGTCGATACTGGTTTTGATATTCATAAGATAAGTGTCCATTCGCGTGCAGTGTTTGAATTACATAGATAAGTCAACTTGTTTGCTTGTCGGTGGCCTATATGCGGCTCATGGAACTTAATCCAGAGGACATCAACTTTTTTTGTTTTGGTATTGCCTTTGAGTATTCCATCTCTACCATTTACCAAGCCATCCTGTGAATCATAGTTGCAGGCATATATTTCAACCAACATGTCTAATTTCAAGACAAGTTGCAAAGGCAAAGTGGTTGTATGTTCATGACGTGGTACATTTCCATGGTTGTCTTCTTCGAGGTCAATTGAATAGATGATGATATCATCGCCAAACATGAGCGATAACATGTACCTGTTATGCATTGCAACATCCCTATTCATGTAGAACAGGTAAGGGAAGGTTGGATCTGTTGGTGCAGGTCGCATGCACCTTGAATTAATATATGTTAAGTCATCATGTGTTTGGCTGTTTGTCCGCATTCTATTCAGAATTGCAATAAATGTTTCATATGTCTGGTGCATTGTAGTATGTAATTCAAAGCATTTTATATTGTCTTCCAGAAGTCATGCGCCAATGTTTGCATATTGACCGTAGGTTGTTCAAATATCAAAGAATCTTGGATGGGTTGCGCCTGGTAAAGATCCTCACATAATATCATGTCAATGTTTCCAAAGTATTTGGTGTGCACATGTTTTATGTTTCTTAGTCGGTTGTCAATGGACTACAAGAAACGACTTCCAATAAAAGATGCCTCAACTATGAAGACAAGTTGCAGTTCTTCATAAAGCTTAGACAAGGTATCTAACATTTCCTTGCTGAGTGGAAGAAATCGTGACTTGTTAAAAGGCATCAAAAATGCAGAGTGGACTGTTGTTCCACCTGCATTATATGCAACTTTTCATGTGTATCCAACTATTAGCCCTTTTGGTTTCATAGGATCAGAGGAATTGTTTGAATCATAGATTTGTATAAGCATTTGGAATAGTGCTTTCACTATGAACTTGCATGTTCTTGCCCCGCCTGTAAGGAACAAGTGCACAAGAGTGTGCATGTTCAAGCATTTTTTAATTGCAATGTCCTTTAGAATTGCTTGTTTCTCTCGATTCAACAGACGTCTGACTTTGTGGTATTCGTTATTTTCAATAAGGAAATGATGTTTTGTGACTTGAAAGCCAAGATTGATATATTTTTCAATGTCGGTTGCTCGAGGACGAGGTAAATCTGCTTGGAAGCCATAGGACTCACAGAGAGTTCTAGTTGTTTTCGGTTTGTGAATGTCTCATCAACATTGTCAGGGTTTTCTAGTTCATGGATTGCACTTTCTAGATCATCCCATGTTGGATTAACATTGTACGTAAATATAGATTCATTGGTTTGTACGGTAGTCTCATAAGCAATATACACAACTTCCCATGTAGGGAAGTTATGTTTTAATGTGTTTTCATTTTGATCAAACATAACGTATAACAATAGTTTTCATAGTTAATATGTTTGTTGTATTTGACAAATCGTATTACAGAGGGTTTTTTTCTTTTTGATATGGGTGCACCATTTTTTTTGTAATGCGATACGAACTCTGCTAAGTAGATATTCATAATAGGAGATGTACGCTGGAGGTAATAATCAACAATAGAGTGACATAGTACGTCCTTTGAATTGTCAGTTTCTTGTTCTAGCAAAGATGGTTATTTAAGCACAAATGTGTGTTTCTTAAGTGGAGATGTGTTTATGAAGACACATTTCCTTAAACTATAGTTGAGGGGCAGGGAAAGTGCAATCTAGACTGCTTGTTGAGCAAACATTTGTTGAAGATTAAGTCATGTATTTCCAAGCATACATATCATTTACATAGCATCAATATGACTTATTTTGTGTTCTTTGCCTATTCTTCTGAATGCACTTGTCATAGATTTGTCAACCTTTGTCATATACGAGGTACAATATGATGCTACAACATATGCATTGAGGACATACTGCGCATTTGTATTTGCATTCCACATAACTAACATGTCCTTGGAGAAACTGTTGTTCCAAATATGGGAAAGTTTTTGTTTAAGGAAAATTGTTGGTTGTTTAAGTGTATATTGTATGGCTTGGATGTACTCATCTTCTGTTAGATTTAGCTCTGTCAAGAAGTCGTCGAAGCTCATTAACTCATCAAAGTATCGTTGTTATAGAAATGCGAACAAGGATTTAGATTTCTGAATGACAACATTGTCCTCTAAACTCAGTGGCTCTATGATTTTTGTTGTTCTCATTGGCGGCACAGGGAAGTTGTATCTACAATGTGAATTTTTTCGTTTTTTACAGCTTCTTGTATGATAATGTCTATGAACTTTGGCAAGTTCTGGATCCAAATGATCTGTGTCGCATGTTATGTATTTGTCCACAAATTGCTCAATCTGTGAGTTGTTGTCATTTCCATAGACCGATGCACCCTCTATCCACAACAATGTGTAGTTATGCTCATTCCATCTATTCTGGAACTCAGTCACAAAAAAGTAGTATGATATTTTTCCATAAAACATTTCATCATGGCATATCAATTGCCTCAAAGCATTTATTCTATGCATATAGTAGTGAGTACATGTCACTAGGTCTTTTCTTATGATGTAGTCAATGTCATCATTGTCCAATGTATCAATTTGTTTTTTTCCTTTTCATGTTCCTATACAATACAGACACCGTAGCCATCAGCAGATCCCAGTGATGCTCTCCACTTGTAAATGTGATGAAAAATGTTGGCGGTCCCAATTGTCGGATCATTGCAAAAATAGTTTTCTTGTTTTGTTGCAAATAGTCAGGAGAGATGCAAATGCTTTTGAAATCTATGTATCCAATATCAGATTTCATGATTTTTTCTAGGTTTGCTTTGTACTTGACATGTTTGGCCAATTACTTTCTTCCTTGTAGCTGACCTTTTCTTATTCGCACCCACATGCAAGACAACACTTGCTCAATTATTATGCGCATTGTTTTGAAAAACAAATTTTTTATGTGACAGTAGAAGTCGTCGCTTGAATGTAGCAATTCCCATCGAACTATTTTATGGTAGTTGAATCGTTTCGTAATGTCACTGGGATGTGGATCTCCATAGAACAGTGTTGGGAAGTTTGTTTCTTCAACAAATTTGTCCTTGAATATTCCAAGTGGACGTTTCCCTTCAGTAGGTTCAATTTCAACAATCTTGTCTTGCACGTCACGAATGCGTTGTGAGTCAGTGAATCCGTGTATCAATGTTTCAACAGGTCTTTCATTCTTTGATTCATCGCTTGTATCAAATTCACTAGCAGTCTCGAGAGTGTGTGCAGAGCTATCATCCCCTTCTCCAAGAACATTGTTCTAGTTCTCATTTATAAAAATGTTTTGTGCTTTGTACAGGGCCTTGGAACATAATTCTTTTAATGCTTTCATGACAACATGCACACACACTTTACCTGTCTAGTATGCATTGTTGTATTGTAAGCATCTTTTGAGAGCTACAACAATTGTCATTGTATCACTAATGAATTGTGGCAAGGCTTTTTGTACAACATCTAGGTGGACAGACACATTAATAATTGATCATGTTAAGCCCATTTGGAGTCGTTTATAGCTCAAGGGTCTGATTTGTGCAAATGCAATTTGCAGAGACACAAGTCTCTCTTCAAGTTCTGTAAGTGTACTTACATCTGGTAGTGGTGTATTACATCTTATTTGGTCAGGAGTTGCAAAGTGTGGAATTTTTCCATTTTCAAGTGATCGTTTGGATGGAAGACAAATATTGCCACTGGAAAATGTTCTATCATTTAGTGTCAAGCCGAGGTATTCTGCTTCCAAATCAGGCGTGAAATACTTAGTGTTTTTTGCGAAATTCAATTGATCGCAAATTGCACATGCAATGGAAGGAGTGTCTTTAATTTGTTTCATATAGATCTGTTTTGCATCTTTCTTCCCTAGACAAGTATGCATATAAAGTGTTTGTTGGTTTTCATTGCTAGCAGTGCATGGTGTTGGCTCTAGCCCACGAAATGTGTTTTTTTCCTCTCGGTCAATACCATGACCATTGTGGGATATGTGGTCGTACCTCTTTCTCTCACATATCTATTTTTTCAAGATGTGGTAGGTTAACTTATGGTTGCCACTCGAAACTAGTTTCACTTGTTGACAAGCCATGTTGGAGGTGGAATCGACATTTCTTATAAGCATTGCATCCTCACCATCTCGATGGTGCAAACTGTGATGTTCATTGTCATTCGACATGTGATGTTTTTGTTCAACAAAAAATGCGAAAATGTGATTTTGTTGTGCACGAACAATTTTTTTTAGGTTGTGATATGTGAGTTTCTGTTTAGAAGGAAGCGTACCAATGTAATTTTTTCTCTCACTTATGACCTTTTTCAAGTTGTGATAAGTTAGTCTACATTTTTTGTTCAAGGTCTAGATGACCTCATGACAACTGGGATGAGTTTCATTCTGATTAAATAGCATGCGACGCTTATGCAGATTCAATGCGGTTTGGGTGGTCTGGACACTGGATCTTGAACTGGTAGTATTTCTTATACTACCAACGTATTTGTTTCTCTCACGTATGACCGTTTTCAAGTTGTGGTAAGTTAGTCTACATTTTTGTTTAAGCTCTGTTTGGCCTCATCACAACTAGGACGAGTTTCATTCTCATTAAATAAAATGCAATGCTTATGCATATTCAATGCGGTTTGGGTGGCATGGACGGTGGACCTTGAACTAATAGTATTTTTCATCAAAGGTTGATAATGGATATGTGGCACATCTGTTTTCAACGAAATGATGTCAATTGTTCGATCATAGTTTGAATCAATACAATAGGAATGGACAATACCATCCGACAGGGCTGACCATACCTTGATATTTACTCTGAATATGATAGATAGCAATTGAACATAATCTGCCACCCTCTACATTTCTTTTCTCATATGGCAGTGCCATGTTTACAAGGTATTGTTTCCAACTTCCAATTATCGACATACTTTCTAGGGGATATGGTAAAATGTGTTGATGCAAGCAACTAAAAGCCTGTTGGCTGCCGCCTATAACTGCATTGCAAAAGGATTGTACAGTGTAAAGTTGTAGTGAGTGCACATAGAACTCTCTTGCTACCAAATATCAAATTGCATTGAACAGACTATCTCCACAACTAGATGCAATAGTTGTCGCTATGTGCAAGCCATGGGCGTGTATATGATGCATAATTTGTTTCCAATGTGATTCAAGGTCTTTGCAAATGAGGGACACGTAAATATGAGGTCCTCCGAGATTGCATATGGATAATTTTCTATAGAGTAGTGGTTCATAATGACCACTGACATGATTGGCATCATGGAACAAGATGCAGTATGGATCCCTAGATGCAGTTTTGTTGAATATTAGATATCTTGTTTTTCCCGTCAATGACCATATTCCAATTGATATATTCAGCCACTTGGACAACCACTGTATACAAAATGTATCTCCCCAAAGTCCCCTCTCATGTGCAGGCAGAGTTGCAGATGCAGACAACCACATCTTTGAAAAATACGTAGTGACATCATGTATGCCATGCAACTGACAAGTAAAATCAGATGCCAATTCGTATTGATACGACTCCAATGCCTCAACGTCGTCATTTTCTAAACAACCCAAGAAATAATCTATCAATCCATTGCGAATGTCTGTCAAGGAATAACATAATTGCAATAGAACTCGAAATGCATCGAAGAGACAATCTCCTACAATATACAAGAATGCATCCAATCTAAAAATCCCATCGCTATGCAATACCTTGTCAATGATGTCATGTACAATGGCATTTGTATCTATTTCATAGGACTCAACATCTATTACTTGCTTCATCTCTTAAGTTGTGATTTTCAAGATGTTTCTTAGCTATATTAAAATAATATGCAAATAGAGAAAAAAAGAAAAATGAAAACTATAAGTGCGGAATTGCATACCAATTCCACTATGTATCCTTCAACCTTCTTCCTGTCAAATTCAATTCCCCTAGTCACTACAACATATGACAAACAAACAAACGTATATTGAATAATGAATCAAACAGAAGAGACAACACAAATGAAATAACACTATAAATTTTCTCAACACAAAGACCGAGTATTCAAGGCATATCATTTTTTAACCTATTCCACGCGTGCATCCTATAAGCGTTTCAGTGGCAGAAGATGCTTTGCAAGACATAAAGGACAACATAAAACCAACGGGTAGACGAGGTTTTTGATTCAGAGAATAAAAGCATGCCCTGTCACAAGGTCTTGACAAATGCTTGCTCCGCAATGAAAAATCTGAATTCGTTTTCTAAACCCCTTTGCATTGTTATTTTTGAAAGAGCTATGGTACGATATCCAAGACGTGGAAGTTGGCATATGTGATTGGAAGGGAACATCTTGGAAAAAATGCACCAAACATATGGTTTCCAGGAACAAAAAATATGAGGAGAACATTCGATTTCCTTTTTATATGTCACTGTGGCTGCAACAGATGTGGGTTATGTGTCCAACATTGACATTCAAAGGGGAACAAGGCATTTTGAAGGGAACAGACTGGGAAAAATGCACCAAACGTATGGTTTTCAGGACTAGAAAAAATGAGGAGAAAAATTCAATTTTCTTTTTTATATGTCACTATGGCTGTGACAGAGGTGGATTATGTATAGAACATTGACATTTAAGAACAAGGACAAGACAACAACACACAACTGTTTCTTTGGTCGTAGTAGTCACACATAAAGATGTTCTACAAGAGGATTTTGACCCAGTGATTCATAGTATTAAAAATTCTTGCTTGCAAGCTGCAAATAGTAAACTACAAATAAGGAATAACAACGAAACCTACCCGTGAACGAGGAACGACAGAAGCGCAACTCCAAACCACGCAAATTGCAACAATAGGTCTAACTGTGGATGCAGGGCCCCAACCTTGCAAAGTTGAAGCAAACAAGAGCAAGCATCAAACAACAAACTAGTGAATAAGTACCAAGAGGTCCAACTGCAATTGCAGGACCTCAACTTTGCAAAGTTGAATCAAACAACAATAAGCAACATCGAACGAACCAATGAGCAAGCATCAACCAGTGAACTAGTAATGTCGGTGAAGAATAATATTTCCCAAATTCATTGCAGACAAGACTGTATTAAAAAATCAGAGGAAGTTGTATTGTAACACGCCTGTTGAGTAAACATTTAAGGTTGTGAGGCATGTTAGGTAAACACTTAAGGCTGTCAGAACTATCGAAGGGCCTCGTGTTGTGCAAACATTTAAGAAAGAATGCAGTGTGGTAGACCTGTTTACGTATGTAATAATGAAAATGCCTCTCTAAGTACGTAATAATAAAGAAATAATAATAATAATAATAACAACAATAGTTCAAACAATGGAGACTATGCAAAAAAAAATTACTCAAAGGACAAAGTAATATGAAGTCAACTAATAAAAAATTGACTATCCATGCTCAAAACTTTGGATATCTAAACATTTCAATATGAATAGTACACATTCGAAAAGACCGTAGATGATAAAAACTTTGGATATGCCAACATATAAAACATTGAGAATAGCGAAGCTGGCAATAAGACCTCAAATCCATTATCCAATGAGATCATGACATATAAGGGTTTTTTTATTATATAAAAAATAATGTTTTTAGTTCTCTAATTCGAACAATAAAGATTATGCAAAAAATTGTAGTCAAACGACAAACTAATATAAAGTCAACAAATTATCAATCGCTATAGTCCCTCTACGCCTTCTGTAGAGACTAATAACAATTCTTAAAACATGTCATAAGAAATGTCGATGTTACATGGAACCTATCGATGGTTAATGTTTAATGTTGTTGTTACATAATTTCCCTTTGTATATTAGATTGTCGTTGCTTTATGTACTTTTATCCTCGTAAAAACAATATTATATGGTTCTTTCTACCGTTAATCTCTATCTTTTTTACATTAGATAGTATAGACATACTCGCTTCCATTTATTTGAATGTCCGGAATAACCATTTAGTTTTTTCATAGGAGTTTATTTGAGAAAATGCAATTGTGCAATACATAGATCATGGAATTATTTAGAAATTTGATTTGATAGGAAATTTTGTTGCTTCAATAAATTTTGAATCACCCAGTAATTAATACTTAATGTTAGGGAGAGTTAGTTGACAAAGAATTTTTTTTGTTATCAAATGTTGATAATGATTTAATATGGATCCAATCATAAAATGCAAATCCAAAGAGAAGAAAGAGATTGATTTAAGCGATTGTTTGGAAGAGCTCTATTGTCTCATTCCATTTAACGCAAGTATTGCCAAGAAGAGTTTACATTGCACCACTGCAATTAATAATGTCGACATCACTATAGTTGATAATGCCAACATTACTATTTAACTAACAACAATACGATGATTTAATAGAGAAATATGAAGTTGCATGCTATAGTAGTAACTTCAAATGAAACATTTTCTTAAAGTACTAAAATGAAACATTATGCTCTTTATATTTTTAGATTATTTTAATAGAGAAACATGAAGCATACAAAAGTACACCAAATGATAAAAGAGAACCATAAGGCGAGGCATAAGCAAAATTAATTTACCTCACTTGTATAATAAACTAAGCACATTTGATAAGGCGAGGCATAATCAAAATTAATTTACCTCACTTGTATAATAAACTAAGCACATTTTGATAAGGCGAGGTATAAGCAAAATTAATTTACCTCACTTGTATAATAAACTAAGCACATTTTGATAGAGTTAAAAGGAATAACATTATATTGCTATTTTTTGTAATGGGGTTGTTCTTATATTAATATGGTACATTAAAAAATACATGAAAAATTGTTTGAAACCCAACACATGGGAAACTAGATATAGAGTAGTTCAAAAAATACTAAGTTTTGAATCAAAATATGTCGATGACAACCTAAAGTTAATAATTGCTTACAAAGACTCGATATCAAAATTTGACATCGTAAGGGATAATATAATGCATACGTTTGGAAAGTACCTAAACATTCCTAGCTATCATAACATAAGAATACTAGAAATTTGGCTAGATAGAAGCATTGGAAGGTGCTACCAATTTTGGATGTCCACCAGTTCTTCATCTTCCTCATACAACCTAATAGGATTGGGTGGAGTACCCTATGGAGATTGAGCCTGGCTAGTTACAACAACATGAGAATTTGGGTTATCTATGGGTTTTAATACGATAATTTCCACATCAAAGACTACTTTGCATATTGCCTCAAATTTATTATCTAACAAGTCTAGTTTCTACCAAATAGCTTGTTGTTGTTGTCCTTTCTCTTGCAGGATTTGAGCAATAAAGGATTTTTTGAGCCAGTAAAGTCAATGAGCTTAAAAATGTTAGTGTCTTTGGATTGGGAGAACTTAGTATTAAACACTCAATCCTTGGACTCTGCTTCTAGCTGAAAATTTGAGAGCTTCCTTCCTTTTTTATGAATAGTATGCTCCATGGAAGCCACGTCCCACTTGATATTCTCGGGAAATCTACAATGATAGTTTCGTGTTGCTTGCATGACATCTGCTTGAGCCCTAGTTATCCACTAGGTTGTGTTCCTATAAGGGTAGATTTTGGTTGGCAGTTTTGAATGGTTTCTTTGGCCTTGCTTGCCATTTCTAGGTTGTTCTCTAGGGCCTAGGCCATATTCCTTTCATGGTTAGTGGAGTGCCACAACCAAAAGCATTAAGGTGGAGATTGGGGTAACGACAACCTAGGAGAGCATGTGGTAAGGTGAACCAGGTATGTGTAGGGATTAGAGTTGGCAAGTCCTTTCCTGCCCTCAACATAATGTCTTCTACCCCCATAAACAAAACTATTAAAGAAAATGTCAACTAGATAAACACAAAGAACACAATAGGAGAGAAAATTACCCTAGCCAACATAGCTAGAGACTAGACTATCAAAGTTGAGTCCTTACTAGTTCCAATGTTTGAATGACCATGTTTCATCACCTCCATTAAGCTCTGTTTATCCCTAAAAACCGGTAATCCTATTGAATAACTGATTATGCACTTCGTTCATTCCATCCTTATGCAAGATCAACTGATTGGCATGGGACTGGGTTATTTGGCCATAATGGTCGAGGTACAACCCCCTATACCTTGAAATACCATATGCATGAAGGAGCTTGGGGGAGTAAGCATCTAGTTGCCACATGGGCTCCTATATACTCTATTTTTTTGACACCCCATCTAGGGATATTTTGTCCCTTGAATTGATAATTACATAGTCATCCTTGAGCTTTTCAGGGCTTAATTCTTCCCAATAACAAACCATATCATGTTCATTTTGTGCTACTCCTTCGTTGGCTAATCTGTCAACTAGCCCAGTGGATTTTCATCGGATGCGCGAAGGAATGATGGAAGAAATGGCATTGGATAAAGCTTTTATATGTTCCAACCCTACAGAGAGCCTCCAATGTGTGGAAACTTTGTCTGACTTGGATCCATGTAGAATTTTTGAGAGGGCTTGGATCATGAGTAGGGAGTCCTCCTTTAGAATACTAGTATTGGTGATTCCCAATTGGATCGCTAGTTACATGCCTTTCGCCATGGATAATAACTCAACTCCATTGTTCATATTGTATCTTAGGTGGCAAGAGTAGATACTAATGATGATATCCTAGTCATTCATTTATGAACACTCCACCCACTCTAAGGGTCTGGGATTATCCTTGGAAGCTCCATCAAAGTTCATCTTGACAAAGTGTGGTGGAAGAGGGGTACAAAAATCTTTAGGTTGAGCCAATGGGTTGGTAGTAAGATGTGGAGCAACAAGTAGGCCCTTCCCTAGATCCTCGGCCAAGAAAATCTATCTTTCATTACCCTTTGATTTCATAGCCTTGTTGGTCCAAAAAGTGATCCAGATTGTTTCTAGAATTATTGCCTTGATGATTCTCCATAAGGATTCTCTATCTTTTTTAAGGTGTTTGAAAATTCACTTATCGCGTTCTTTCCAGATTGTGTAGAGAACAAAGCCTCGGAACATTGTCCACGCTTTTGGGCAGTTGTTGAATATATGCTTGTTGAGGATGGGATTTTCAAAGGGAGTGGCCCTTCAATTTTCTACTGTGTGGGTGATGTTGTTCCTATGACGATCAATTGGTCTAAACATTTCTTCCCCTCGATCCCATTGAAAAAATGCTTATGGGCAGTTGTTGAACAAATGCTTAGCAATTCCCCCTTCATTATTACACATGTAAGACAAGGATGGACCTTCAAATCCTTTGTTGAGGAGTTTGTCCCATGTGAGGTTTTTCCTTATAGCAAGAAAACAAATAAATGTAGCCACCTTTGGCCATTGCTCCAAGTTCCATACATGTTGCCAAATTTTACCACTTTCCAACCTATTATGATTTGTTTCCACAACATAAGTAGATTTTGTGTTGTAATTTTTGTTTCCTTGGGTACCCCACCTTAGAATGTTTGAACCTTGATTACTATCGATTCTTCTACATATTAAGAGGTTGTCAAGGAGATTGTAGAATTTCTCATTTACTCCTTATGGTCATTCTTGTCCTGATATCTAGGCTCAGAACAAATTCTGTGAATTGTCATCATGTCCCTTCCAATAATGATTGACTATGGTCCAACCTAAAGATAGGAGGCTTACTTTTTTTGCTTGTAGGGAGGCATTGAATGATAGGATTCTTTCTTGCTTCTAGGAACCCTCCCAGAATAAGGTTGTGGAACCATGGTGGCCACTTATGATTCCGACAAGATTTTCCTCATCAACGTTACTTGCATATTTGGATCTCTAGATCTTACCCCATAACTCATTCTTACATTTGATCCACCACCAAACTGTTTTGGTTTCTAGTACCTTGCTTTTAATTTGAGGATCCTTTATACCTAACCCTCTTACCCATTTGGGAAGACACACCTTGTCCCAAGAAAACAAGGCCTATTTTATTTATTTTCTTGGTCCATCCCATAAGAAGGTGCATTGAATATTTGATATCTGTTTGATTATTTTGGCTATGGCCGCTAGAATAGAGAAAAGGTATAGGGGTGTAGATTGCAATATAGAATTAATGAGGAGGATTATACCAAGCAGGGCTAAGAACCTAAAGGTCCAACTTTTTAATTTCCGGTTGAGCTTGGTAAGAAGTTCTTTCCAAGAGGATTTCTTGAGGGCATTAACTAGTAAGGGGGATCCGAGGTATTTTGAGAAGAGGGATCTTCATTGAAAGCTTAGAGTTTGAGTGATGTTTTGTTGGATATTCATAGGCATGTTAAACAAGTAAATACAATATTTACTCTAATTTATCTTGGCCCTTGAGGCCACCAGAAAAGTATCAAGAATGGACTTGATTGATTTGGCTTCATGCACAATCGGGGCACCCATCAACAAGTTTCCATCCACAAATTGAAGATGAGAGAGAGGACCAAAGTATTGGTGGAGATTCAATCCTTTGAGTTTACGATAGGCCATAGCTTGTTTGAGGCTTTGACCAAGATCTTCAACCATAAAGATATAAATAAATAGAGAAAGGGGATCTCACTGCCTAATAACCCTAAAAATATTGAAGGTTGTTGAAGGAGATCCATTGAAAATAATGGAAAATAAAGCAGAAGAGACATGGTTACAAATCCATGTGATCCACATATGGATGAAACCAAAGGCCAAGGGCATTTTCACAAGGAAATCCCAACTTGGGCAGTTGTAGGCTTTGGGTATGTCCAATTTAATCATCATCCCAAGGGATTTGTTGGTTTTGAGAGAATGGATGGCCTTGTGAGATAAGATAATTCCATCTAGAATATGCCTTCTTTATATTTAACCTCCTTGCTCTTGGGAAATAATCTTGGACATAACTGGATTTAGCCTATTGACCAAGAGTTTGGAAATGATATTGTAGATGATGTCATAGAAGGAAATAAGTTGAAAATTTTCCATTGTATTGGCTTTCAAATCCTTGGGGATGAGTGCTAAGAATGTGGAGTTGAAAGATTGGAGAATTTTCTTGGAAACTCTAGAATCTTCAACCACTTCGCACACTTCCTTTCCAATTATTGTCCGACATGCTCGAAAAAAGCCTGTTGTAAACTCATACGGGCCTAGAGATTTTCTAGATGCCATTCTCATGACTATTTGAGAAAATTCTTCATAGGTTTTAGGTTTCATCAGCCCAGGATTTTGTTCATCGGAGATTAAGGAGGGGATGTTACTTGTGATGGATCCGATAGTTTCTTCCTTGTTTGCAATAGAATCCAAGAGAAGTCAACTGAAATGATTTCTTTGTTCATCTTTGTTGTCCTCGTAATTTTCCAGCATGTCCCCTATAACAAATTTGAGTAAGTTGATCCTATTATCATTCCTTCTACTGAGCATTGAGTTATGTAAGAAGTGGGTGTTCTTATCCCCTTCCTTAATCCTCCTAATTCTAGATTTTTATTTTCACAATGATTCCTCTTGTTTTTCCCTGATCATAATTTGAGTTTGGAGTTGTTCCTCTTGTTTATCCTCTCCTACATTATACCTTCCTTGATAATGATTTCTTGTACCGATTCCATGTTTAATTCAAGTTGATGTTGGGCTTGGAAAATGTTACAAAACATCTCCTTATTCCACTTTTTTAATTTTTTGTTTGATATGTTTCAATTTATGTTGGAATCTATACATTCTAGTTCCACAAATTCCATTTGCCTCCTCCTAGTAGCTTCTTATGTTGTTCATGAACTCTGAATGTTCCAACCATAATTTTTCGAACCATAACGGTTTCAGTATGGAAATCAATCTATTGTCCCAAGAAAGGCAAATTGGTCAATGATTGATGCTTGCACATGGTAAAATTTCCTTTTATAAGTTGTCTTGGATATGAAAAATGTTTCAGTTATAAGAAAATGATCCAACCTTTCTACTATTTGTCTTCCTCCTTCGATTTTATTGTTTCATATATAGTGTCCATTGGACGTTTGAATGTCTACCAGTCCGAGCCTATTGATTAAGTCCCTGAAGGATATACTATCACCATCCATATTTACGAGCCCTTCTTTTTTTCCTAAAGCGAAGTAATCAAGTTGAAGACTCCTCCTAAAATCCAGTGACTATTAAGGATCATTTATCCAATAGATCTTACATAGTCAAGGAAGGGATATTTAAGAGTAGGATTACTTGGTTCATAAGGATTAGTAATCAAACATTGATTTATTGACTAAAGGTTATTAAAGTTGGTCGAGATAAAATTCATATTCTTTGTTTCATTTTCTAGGATAATTTGGGCAGGGACCAATAAGAATACCAAACCCCTAGCAAATCATGTAGCTATTGTATTTATACTTTCACAACCTCTCCAACATTTTTTGGCAATGAATGTCATTGTGATGAAATCACACTTGGTTTATTAGAGCATGATGACCAAGGGTTTATTCTTACTGACTTTGTTTATTAACAGGTGATGCTTACTTGTTGTGTTTAAACCTCTTATATTCTGTGAGATTATCTTCATTCTAGAAAAGTACTTCTCTGAAACTCCTTTTTTTTTTTTTTCTGGAATCCACCAATAGGGCAACTACTTCTTCTAATTTTTCTTTGTTGATTTCCTACCATTTTTCTTTTTCTCTGCTATGGGTGTTTTGTTGGACTTTAGAGGTATGATTTTGATGCCTAGAATTTTGATTGAGCTGATGTTTTGGTTTGTAGTACCTAAACATGCCTTTGCTTTCATGAGTTCTTGTTGTAGGTACAATAGATGTGTTTTTGGGAGGTCGTTTAAGTGAGTCTCCTTATGGGTTTCTATCGATGTTGGCAAATCAATCTCAATAGACTCTAGATCCATGTCTTGCATTGTATCTTCGTCCTCAAAATCCTCTTGAATCTCCATTACTAGATCCTCTACATCCTTTGGACAACTCTTAAGCTTGGAGCCTTGGGAATCCATATTCCTATGTTTGGGCTCCTATATTGTAGGTTTCTTTGCTAGATTGTGTGCTTCAGTGATCCATGAGGTCTCTCCTATTTGGATTGTGGTATCCCCTATGGTTGCTAGGCTTTGGAAACCATTGTGTTCCTTGTTTGGAGCATTTGGAGTTGGTTTGGTTGCTTTCTTCCCTTGCTTGCACTTACTTGGAACTTTAGTGAAATCATATGGATCTATAGTATTCTTGAATTTATTTTTCTTTACTTCGGTGTTGTGGGAGAAATCCCTGAATAAGTGACCGGGTTCATGGCATTTATGACATCTAAAGGGAATGTGCTTACAATCCAGTGTTTGAATCCAATTTGCATATTGGAATCTAATGTTGATGGATTTAGGGAGTTCTCCCGACACATTCATGTACACACAAATCAATGCATATGAGGTGTATCTTCCATTGCGAGTAACCTCATAAATTTTGACAACGTTATCTAGAGTATTCCCTTTACATGTTTTTTTTTTACAGAAACGGTTATAGATTATATTAATGGGGTGGACTAGCCACAGATTCGATTACAAAATGGCCTCGAATTTCTTCGACCCTGCCTTTATGAACCATTCTACTTCTATAGCTATAGACTTGTGAACTGAACTAGTTCCTGTACGCCTTCTAAATGAACTGGATTAAATTTAAATGACGAAACTCCAGTCACTGTTTCAGCATATGTCTCAGGGTTGTTTCAACTCGTGTCTCAGCACTGTTTCAGCCTTACAGCGGTGTTTCAACATCTATTCCAGCACTGTTTCAGCATATGTTCCAGCACTATGTTTCAGCATAAGATACAACACTGTTTCAACATTTGTTACAATGGTGTTTCAGCATCTGTTACAGCGGTGTTTCAGCCTATGTCTCAGCACTGTTTCAACATTTGATACAACAGAGTTTCAACATCTGTTCTAGCACTGTTTCAACATATATTCCAGCACTGTGTTTCGACATCTGTTACAACACTGTTTCAGCATTCAACGCTGTTTCAGCCTAAGTCTCAGCACTGTTTCAGCTTTACAGTGGTGTTTCAGCATTTGTTCTAGCATTGTTTCAGCATATGTTCCAGCACTGTGTTTCGGCATAAGTTACAACATTGTTTCAGCATTTGTTAAAGCGGTGTTTCAGCATCTGTTACAGCGGTGTTTCAGCCTATGTCTCAACACTATTTCAGCATTTGTTACAACAGAGTTTCAACATCTGTTCCAGCACTGTTTCGGCAAATGTTCCAGCACTGTGTTTCGACGTCTGTTACGACACTGTTTCAGCATATGTTCCAGCACGGTCCCTTTACATCGGTTCTGGATTTTGTGGGGCAGAGACAGGAAATCTCATAATTTCAGCTGCCACATGGCCCTGTCGTTATTCTAGCGCTTCTCTGCACAAGACTTCTCTCACCTGCCTCATACCTTCGCACCTGCACTTTGGAATCCTCCTTGGCAAATTTTAGACTTCTGTATTTTCTGACAGGAAAACTCCGGTCGTTTCCTTCTCCCCAGTTTCTAAGGGATTGGTTCATGATTTTCAACTCCATTTACGTTGATGACTCCCTTGCCCAGGGAGTTGCCTTTGTTCACTTCATGGTCTGCCAACTGATTAAGATGCCCGAGAACGTGGTAGAACTTCACCTCTTCGAAATCTTTCATATGAACTAGAACCTCCCTATAATAGTGATCCAAGCCCAAGTTTTTGGGAGCCTTCCTCTGATTGAGAGCTTGGATAAAGATTATAGAGTCCCCTATGACAGCCAACTTCGTAATTGATAACCTTCTGGCCTGAGCCAGCCCCTGCCAGATTGCTAAAATTTCAGCTGTGTTATTGGTGTTCAGACCCAGCCCCCTGGAAAAGTTGAGCACAATTTTCCCTGAGCTGTCGAATAGGACCCCTCCACTTCCCGCGGGACCGGGATTCCCTTTCGAGGCCCCATCCACCTGCAGGATATGCTTCTCCAAAGAAGATCTCCACTTTAAGAACTCTTGTTCCTCCAGCCTAATTTCCCAAGGGGAATAGTGTTTGGTAAATTGCTTGGTTCTGGTCAGGAGAGAGGGATCAAGCTCAAGGAACCAGACATACTCATCTTTGTTAGGGTTTACTTCATTGGTGAGATTAGTTTTTGAGGCTATCAAATCACCCAGAATCGCTTTCACTTTGAGTGCAGTTTGGGCCGACGTCCCTGCTATTTCCCTGAATATCCTGTTGTTTCGCTCTAGCCACAGTTTCCAACAGACTACTTTCGACACCCACATCCAACAATGCTTTAGCAGGTTCAAATTGGTAAAAGAGAAGGGAGCCAAATCGACCCAGGAGGAAAACAAAGAGGTAACTGAAGAAGGCAAGTGTACATTCAGTTGGCCAAGAATGAGAATCCAAAGTTCCAGAGCAAAGGGACAGAGGAGGAAGAGGTGGACAGAGGTTTCAACATGACAAGCACAGAGAGGGCATCGAGAAGGCCCTTCCCAGCCTCTCTTTGAGAGGTTTTCCCAAGTAAGGATACTGTTGTGAAGAAGGGACCAGCAGAAGAGATCTAATTTGGGAAGGGAGGGAAGGAGCCAGAGATTTCTCCACACCGAGGGATCATGGGCTACCCAGGGGATTGCTTGCAGGGCTTCATAACTAGCTGCAGAAGAGTAACTGCCAGACGAAGATCCCCAGCCTCTTTTGTCCTTCTTCCTGGCTGAGGAGGGGGAGCACCCTTGAAGAGCACCCAGGAGGGTTCGAGCTTCAGTTTCTAAGTGCTGCAGATAGTCCCCCAAATCCCACTTAAGCCAAGAGCAGTCCTGGTTCCAAGCTGAAAGGTCCCACAGGGTGACTTTGCTAAAGGAGTGGAGCCAACTCTTGATGTTTGCCATCCCTTCCGAAAAAATTAAAAGGGCCTGCCCTAAGATAGAGTCTTCCCAAAACTAGATTTTTCTGTCGTTCCCCGGGATCCAAAAAAGATTTGAGGTGATCAAGTCACGAGCCTTAAGGCAGAGAGAAAGGATGGGAGAGCCTTTTCTAGTCAAGGGGGGCAATCAAGGCACCTTTCTTCGTGACCACAGAAATATTTAAGCCTTAGAGCTTTGGAGCTCCAAGTGGTTTTACCTCTTATCATCTTCCAGAGGATCTTACCTCCCATGGCCAGATTCTGAGTGGCCACATCTCTTACTTGTAGCCCACCTTCCATCCTTGGGGCTTTGACTTTATCCTAGCTGACTAGGTGCATTTTTTTCCCCTCATTCCTTCCCCCTTCCCAAAGAAATTTTCTCAAGATGCTGTCTAAGTCTCTCACAAATCCTCTCGGGGCAAGGAGAATGGAGGCCTGATACACAGGAAGAGAGGTGAGGACATATTTTATGAGGATTAACTTCCCTACTTTGTTCAGCCATGTTGCTCCCCGGGCCAAGATCCTGGCTTTCATCTTGTTCAACAGAGGCAACCACATGTTATTTCTGGGGGCAGTTTTGACTAGCGGGATTCCAAGATATTTAATAGACTCCCATGTTAAAGTTCCTTCCATTTCCAGCACCCTGGAAATACCAATCATTTCTATAGGAGGGCAGTTCCAGCCATAAATTTTACTCTTCCTCAAACTGATTTCACTGCCTGAAATTTCAGTGTAGTCATCCAATTCTTTCTTGAGTGCTCTTGCGGTGGACGGGTTGGCTTGGCCCAGAAGGAGCGTATCATCGGCAAATTGAGCATGGTTAATTCTCTCAACTCTAGGAGAAATTGAGAGGCCAATTAAGGTGTGTTGCTGCATACTTTTATTCAGCTGAAAACTTAGCACAGACACTTGTATGGCATAGAGCAGGGGGGACAGGGGGCAGCCCTGTCTAAGTCCCCTTGAGGCTTGGAAAAAGTCAGTCGACCTGCCATTGACTAGGGGGGTGATCCACGGCTCCGCTATACAGGCCCGGATCCAGTGAACCAACTATGGGTGGAATCCCATCTTGATCATCACAACAAAAAGGAAATTCAGCCTGACTCTGTCAAAGGCATTCGCCAGATCCAGCTTGACTAACATTCCTTTCTCCTTCCTTTGACAGCTTGAGTGGATAGCCTCTTGCACAAGGATAATATTGTCCTGGATTTGTCTCCCTTGGATGAAGCCCCCCTGGTTCTCCGGGATGATCCTGGGGAGAACTTTTTTTATCCTGTTTGCTATTACTTTGGTGATGATTTTGTACCCCAAATTGCAAAGAGAAATAGGGCGGAACCTTGAGAATCTTTGGGCACCTTTCTCTTTGGGGATTAAAGCTAGAAAGGAGGAGTTGGTGCTCCCTCCAATTTTGCTACAGTTCTGAGAATTCCTCACCATTCTGACTAGATCTTTTTGGATGATATCCCAACAGGCTATATAGAACCTGGTCGTGAATCCATCAGGCCCGAGGGCTTTATCCGGGTTCATAGCTTGGAGAGCTTTGCTGATCTCCTCAGTCGTGATAGGGGTTGTCATCTTCATTTATCAACTTGGGGACCACCGTGAGAGGGTAGAGATCCGGTCTAGTAGGGGCCTCCAACTCTTCAGTAAACATATTTTTTTAGAAGGAGTGGGCTGCACATTTGATCTCCTCAAATTTTTTGTAGGTTTGTCCCTGAAATTGGATCTCTCTGATTGAGCTGTGATTTTTTCGGGATTCTGCCTGCTTGTGGAAGAAAAAAGTATTTTTGTCTCCTGCTTGGAGCCATAGACTTCTCGACTTTACTCGCTAGCACTCTTCCTCTCTTCTAAGAGCTTTGTGAAGCTTCTTTTGCAGCTCCAACTCGTCGTTCAACATCGCTGGGGTGACCGGGGCAGACTCCATATGACGTTGGTAATTCTCCAGAGCCCTTTGTGCTTTTTTCCTATCTTGCAAAGGGGAGGGCAGGTTCTTGGCCCAGATTTTGAGATCCACTTTGAGCCTTCTTAGTTTCTCTTACCAAATGAAGAAAGGTGATCCCGACACACTCTTCTTCCAGGACTCCGATACCAACTCGAGGAAGCCGTCCGAGGAGACCCATAGAGGGCTGAAGCGAAAGGGGATCGGGCCCAGATTTTCCCTAGGGATCAGGAAAAGGGAGATGGGCTTATGATCCAAGGTGCAAGCTTGCAGGATTTCAGACGAGGCGAAAAGGCCAAGGGTTAAAAAGGAAGAGTGAACCAGGAAGCGGTCTAAGCGGGCTGCAATGTGCCCCGGTCCCACTCTTTTGTTGTTCCAGGTGAAATTTCCTTTTCTGGGTTTGATGTCCTCCAGATCCCAATCCAGCATAATGTCTTCAACCCACTCCCGTGCAGGGTCTCTTACGGGTGTTCCTCCTTTTTTTTCAGAGAGGGCTAGGGTGACATTCAGATCTCCGACAAGAATAAGGTTCTCATGATGGTTAGTAGAAAGGAAATTATTCAGAGATTCCCAGTAATCTTTTTTTTCCGATAAAAGAACCGGAGCATAAATATTAAAGAGGCTAACCTGATGTCCTGATTCGCGGTGCAACAACTTCGTGAACAACCAATGGATGGTGCTATGTTCTTCGATCAGGTCTAGCGTTGAGGAGTTCCAGAAGGTGGCTAGGCCTCCTGACGCTCCCCTGGCGCTAGCGGCTCTACCTGCTCCTTTTTTCCAGAAATTTTTACTAGCCTGGATGGTCTCAGGCTCCTCCATCTTCGTCTCCTGGATCAAAAGTACATCCGGGGAAGTCATTCTGACTAGATCTTTGACAACTTCTTCTTTTTGTTTACTTCCCAACCCTCTGCAGTTCCAGGAGACGTAAAGAATTAGGAACCGGAGGGGGGGGGGGTGGCTCCTTTCGAAGCCTTACCTTTTTTTGAGGATATGGTTTCTATCATAGATGGGATGGTATGTTGAACTCCTGCAGTGACGTCCCTGTAATATTTCTCCTCCCTTTTTTTCCTCTCTGGTTTCCTTCCTCTAGGGGCCTTCTCAGGGGTTCCAACAGAGCTACTGGTCTCCGTGGCCCCCTCATCTGTATCTGCGCCCGTTTCGGAGTCTAAAGGGATGTGCTCCTCATCCGACTTCATGTATTCATCTGCTAGAGGGGTTTCATTGACCGGAATCAGATTTTCTAGGGCTGGCGGGGACTGAGTGACTATAACGATTGGTTTTTTCAAGGTTTCCTTTGGCTTGTTAGCCCCTTCTTTCGGAGGTGCCTTCTGAGGGTTTGGCTTTGAAGATGATGTTTGGCTTGCCTGCTCTGGCCTTAAATCTTTGAATTTAGGACCTGGTTTGATTTTCTTGACCTTTTGCCAGCCCTCAGCATCTTCCGTTTCTAGGCTTTGGTTCTTTGGGCAATTCCTCTGGAAGTGTCCATGCTCTTGGTAGGATCTGCACTTGAAGGGAAGGTGTTCATAATCGAGTTTCTGGTAGTGAGACCAGTTGCCCACAGTAAGCTTCACCGCCTCCGAGAGCCCTGCCTCTAGATCCACTTCAACACATATCCTAGTGCAGTTGTAGATGGACTTGTTGTCGGCCTTATCAATGAATTTTCCTATTCCATTCCCTATCTTTTGAAGAGCTTCATAGTTCCAGCAGTGAACCGGCAAATTGGGGAGCCTGACCCATACAGGTACCTCCTTTGGCAGTTCCATCATGGGATCGAAGTCTGGGGTCTAGCAGTTTAGATACAGCCCCTGGGTTCCCATAAAATATGGTCCATTTCTCAAAATGAGGTCCTTGTCTTCCTTGTTTATAAACTCGAAGAGAAAAAAGGCACTGCTCAAAGGGTAGCAGGTAACTCCTTGTTTAAGGAGGGGCTTCCAGTTCCTTTGGACCCAAGCTTCGGTGGTTTTTGCTGAGGGCCAAAGTCCCATAAACTGGCCTACCAGCCCTCTCTCAAAGAGAGCCAGGGCTATCTTGATCGCTTGCGTCTCCAAGAGGGCGATTTCTGGGATTTCATCGAGCTTTTTTATGAATTTTGGAACCGTAGACGGGATCTTGCGCTTGCCTCCACTGGCAATCAGTTTTTTGAATGCGTCCTCTTCTGAACTCGGAGGGGGGGGGGAATCCCCACCCCCTGGGGCGGCCATGGCCGGCTCTGGCTGCACAGACGGACCCTCGGCGCTCTCCACGAACCCTAACGCACTATCGCTGCTTTCATCTGTTCCCTTTACATGTTAGTGTCTCCTCCTCCCAAAATTATTGAGGCAATGAATACATCTTGATCCAGATCGATGCTACAATGAAGTCTTATTTTTCTTATGTAAATCTATTAGTCTAGATTTGAGATGCAAAATTGTCGAGCAGAAAAAATAGGCCCCATCCTTAAAGACTCTGTCATAGTCTTTTATGCTTGCAAAAATGCATGTAAAGAAACCCCCGTAGCCCAATTTCAGGTCCACATGACCCTTGGGCTTCCATATTATTTTAATTGACCATGTCAATGCCTTTTTTGAAGGCCAAATACCCATAAATTTGCCAATAATTGTATGGTCTTTTGTGTACTAGATGTAGCTACAAATTTTACAAGATCTGACTTCATACCTTGGGCTAATGCCTGCTTTGGCTAAGCATCCATTCTTGAGTTTGATTTCCTTCTCTTTACTCTACAAATCCTCATTAGTTTGAATATGATCATTCTTTATCGCCTTTCTTGCCCCAATCATTTCATTGGTTGTTGATTTTTCTTTTGTGATGCTTTGTATTGTGTCCTTGAATGGAATGGCAAGGTACCTTGGATTCTTGGGGTAGGAGCCTGTATTCGGTGGGACCGAACACTACCCCTGTGTTTCTAATTGTTTCCCAAATCCATTGATTATGTTGCACTAAATCCTAAAATCACCTAGTCCCTGTGCGCCATTCTCTATTTTGACTTCATCACATCCTCCTATTTTTCACCATTTTGAAGCACCTACATATTAAATTGTTATTTAAATATAATGGCGACTTAAGAAAATCGTTATAACAAAAAGATTTAATAGAATAATTTTTTTGTTATGAAAAACATTACATTCTTCTTATTATTACCTAAAGGTAAATGAAGTTTATTTTTTTCCTTTCATAATTTATCATATCATATGTAAAATGCATGAAAAATCCAACGAATATAAACGACATTATAACAATACAACATATACATCAGTATAAGAATTAACATCATGAAAAAAGTATAAGAATTAACATCATGAAAAAAATTAATTTATATAAGAGTTTTTTATTCTTATCGTGACAAAAACATAACAAAACAAAAGTTGCAAGGCAACATAGTCCGTGCCTTTGACAGGTTTGAAAATGGATAATAATAATGTTTTAAAACCTCACATGCATAATTAAGTTTATTATTTAAATTTTATTACTAAAAGTTAGTGAAAATAATTATCAATATTAATAATTTTAATATAATTATAATTGACTATTAAGTTAGTGAAATTAATTATTACTATCAATATTTTTATTATAATAATTATTGATTATTATTATAACTATATTTAGTATCATTATAATATAATATTGATATCAATATTTATTAGTGAAATTAATTATTACTATTAATTTTTTCATTAGAATTATAATTGATTATTAATATTACTACATTTATTATAATTGTAATCTATTATTCATATTAATATTAGTTATCTAAATATGGAAACCAAATGTATGCATGGAACCTCTAAGTTGAAACCCAATTGGACAATATTTGTTATTGCTTTCCATTTTACTTTAACCTAGAAAATAGGTGGTTGACATGAAATGTTTAAATATGCATTACATAATAAAACATTTAATATTTTATATATTGTATAAAGTATTAAATATTTTGCTGCAAAATACATAATATTCAATATGAAAATGTTTTCACATTCAATATTGATGACCCAACATGATAGGTAAACCAAAAATGTCGATGAGTGGGCTTGAACAAAATTATTTAGGGGTATGAAATATTGATTGTCCAATTAATTTAAATTCTTGAACGACATGAAGACCACAATAAGGCCTCAAACTTTTCAACCAATGAAAGTTAAAAAAATAAGTTATTTTATAGATTAAAAAATAAAAAAATTGTATTTCTTATGTAGAACATTAGGTTTCCCATGGAAAATTTTAAAGTCAATGGAAATTAATATCAAATCAATAGCAAACTCATTGCTATAATCCTTTGAGAGGGACTAATAATATTTTTCATTAATTAATTTTTTTATAATAATTAATTCAATTATAATGTTTTTCACTAATTTTTTTTTTTTAATAATTAATTCAAATTGAATTGGAAATTCCCACATATTCCAAGATCCCAAGATTTCTGGACTACTCACGGAGAATTAAGTAAGTTGTATTTACCAATTAATCAACAAGTTTGTGTGGTAAATTGTTGGAGTGCAACTGTATGCAATTCTTAGAGTGTCTGGGGAGGTCCCGACCACTTGGATGGTTCTTGTTGAAAGAGAAAGCTTGGTAAAAAAGCGTGATAAAAAATCCGTCCAAATGAGCAAACGATCGATCAAAAGCTTAAAAAGGTAAAGAAACCAATGCACTTTGATTATCGTGAATTAGTAAGTTTAATAGACAACCCGTCCAACTGAACAAACGATCAAAAGCTTAAAAAGAAAAAGAAACCAATGCACTTGGATTATCAATGAATTATAACAGACAACTATATTGTGCAAAGGTCTACTATAAATGCCATTTCCCTCTTGCAATGTAGAAGAGGATTTTCACCAGAGCTTTTTATAAATTTATATAATGAATCTTAAAGTCGGTCTGTAAAAAACTGATTGATTCAAGTTGTTTCTCAGCGACCATTCGAGTACTGTCCTATATGTACTAACTCAACCTAGCCCGTTGCTTGCAATACCACAATTGCTTGCTGAATCCATCCTGTCATTTAGTTGTGGAATTGGACTGATTTCATCCAATATCAGTGACAAGTCTACATTAAGTTTGGACTGTAGTCCGAGATTAAAGACTTGTACTCGAATTTATGGAGGGGTTGATCTTGTTGATGTTTACTCAATACAAAATTTATGTCGGAGTATTGATGGACTGACATGATAGGTAAACCAGGGATGCATTTTTGCATAGATTCCTCTAAACCATTTTGTACTGCTCCTTGTTGAAAACATAAATGTCTATGAGTTTGCAGCCGGTGGACAAAATTATTTAGGGGTATAAAATATTGATTGTGCAATTAATTTAAATTCTTAAACGATGTGACGACCACAATAAGATCTCAAACTTTTCAACCAATTACAGTTTAAAAAAATAAGTTGTTTTATAGATTAAAAAATAAAAAAATGTATTTCTTATGTAGAACATTAGATTTCTCATGAATTTTTTTTAAATCAATAGAAATTAATATAAAATCAATAACAAACTCATTGCTATAATACTGTTTTGACAGAGACTAATAATAATTAAGATCATCATATCACTTTGTGAAAACAATGTCGTAAATAACGTATTAAGTGTCAAAATTGTGGACAAAGCATTTGAATGTTTTACAAGAGCCCATTAAGAAAAAACCTCCTCACCCAAACAACAATTAAATATCAACAAAATCATAAATTCATTAAATTTGAGCAGGAGCACAAACACTCGTTAAATAATTACGCTTTTAAACCACTATTGTGCTAAATTCCCTCAAAATTGATTTTGGACATGCTTCGCTTCTTTGGGGTGCTCAGATACAAGTAGGGCGCTTTGGAAAAGATAGTTGTGGTGTGCAAGGGCTTACTTGTGGCAATGGCGACCCTTGACATATGCTTGCACTATTGATTTTGTTGGTTGCTACCCACTTCTCATACATTTTTGTGGGTGATATGTGTTCTCATAATTTTTTTCTATTTATTTATTTGCAAGTTGTGTTCAAAATAAACACATTTGTTTTTATGTCTCCACTTGGTTGTTATCAATATCATCAAAAATATAATTCATTTGTTCAATTGTATTTTTCAACTCTACTTAGGTCACACCGTAATGATATGGATATGTGTGCTTAGCTATGTTTTCTAGTTATGCTAGGGCGACATCTTCTGCACTAACTAATCATCAATTTGTTCAACATAGAGGGTGTCAGATAGACATAATGGACATTATAAAATAAGCGTTAGTAAAACCAACTAAGATAATCAAATTCAAGTAAGTAGTTAAATAACCTCACTATTTCCAAATTTATCATCACAATGTTTTTGACAATAAGACCAACATGGTATTTTTTCTAAAGACAATAAGTAGCTTTAGTTTCTTACAACATGCATTATATAACAAGCTAATAATGTCGAGTTGACAAGACAAAGAAACTAAAGCCAACATTACAGAAAATGTCAATGTGATACACAAGGGGAAAAAATCAAATAATCTGAGCTTGACATGATGAATTCATAACATTAGCATGATAGGGATGTCCATAATAAGAAATAGAGCTTCCCAAAATGCATACAAATAATGCAAATTGTAAAACACATTGGGAGTAGAGAAAATTACGTGTTTTGGAGGACAAACTTACCATGTCTTACTCTCTTTGTTGTATATCCTCTATATCAAATACATCATGCAATTCATCTGAATTCTACCCAACATGAACATAGAAAGGTTATAATGTCTACATGACAAGTCCCACTATAAATTAGGGTGAAACAACAAAAACATGGCATCGATACTTTGTGCAAACTTATCAAGGGATCCACTACCATGTCATCCTCTCTTCGCTCCAAATTCTCTATATCAGACACATCATGCAGTTCATCTGAATTCTACCTAGAACAAACATAGAAAAAGTGTAATGTCAACATGACAAGGCCCACTGGAAATTAGGGTGAAACAACAAAAACACATCAATACTTTATGCAAACTTGTTGAGGGATCCACTATCACATTCATCATCAAAATATATTAGTCAAACCATTGTTTAGAATACAAATTTTACTGACAATTTGCAGATGATATTATTCTATTAGGAGGAGCTTCCACTATAATGGCTTCCAGATTCAAGTGTGTGTTGGACCTCTTTCTAAATGTCTCTAGGGGGCTTATCGACTACAACAAATGTTAAATATATTCTTGGGACACCAGTAAGGTAGTTATAAGTATTATCTCAAGGATCCTCTCCTTTCCCTTCAAGGAAGATTGGAAGGCTTCCGACTATTTAAGTGTACCCATCAGTCTTTGGTCTTCTTCGCAGTAGTGGCAACCGATAATGGGTAAATTCAAGAAGAAATTCAATCAATGGGGATCTCAATGGAAATATCCAGTAGGATGTCTGGTCTTGATCAAGCCAATCCTCTCTACTTTTCCAATATATCGCTTTTTAGACCTACTTCCCCAAAAGGGATCACTTCTCAGCTAGCATAGGAACTACACAAGATTATCTGGCAAGGGGGAAAGAGAAATACAAAGCATTTTCATATGGTCAATTGGAGAACCATTCAAGCATCAAAAACCAATGGCGGACTTGGCATCAAAGATCCTATATTGATGAATATGGCCCTTGGAGCAAAACTTATTTGGAGGTCTATCACTAGGAAGTAAGAATGGTAGAAAAAAGTCTTGCATAAAAATACTTGGAATGTCCTAGGAAAAGAAGCATAGATCTCCCCTTATCTTTGCAAGAAGGATCGCCCATCTAGAAATTACTGAAAGCATGTCAACTAGTTCTATTATCCAAGCTGACCTGGATCCCATGAAATGGAAATAAAATAAACTTATGGACATATAACATAATGGGTCAGCTTCCTCTATCATCTATCCTGGACCTTATCCCTCTTCGTCATTGGCCAATGCAACAAAATAAATCCACTCTTTATGACATCTCCTCCTAGATAAACTCTGGAGCATCGATCGGTTAGAATTTTGGGCAAGCCCCAACCCATCTTCGCCAACTTATCAATTTACTTGAATACTCCTTAAAAGGTGGTGCTCCTCAAAGGTTGTCCCTTTCAAATCAAAGAGGATGGGGGACTTCTAGTTACATAGTTAAATAGGGTTACCATCATTATTTGACCAACGAGAATTCTGCACCAAAATTTTCCATCTAGACAAAAAAATGACATACGGATGGGCTCTCTAAAGTCAATATGTTTCGCTGGACTCTGACTAATGGGAAAATACTCATAACAAAAAATATTCGAAGGCGAGGGATCCATGGACCCTGTTGGTGTGTTCTGTGCAATAAGGTAGAGGAAACTGTGCATCATCTTTTCTTGGAGTGTGATTATATGGGACATGTATGGAACTATGCTCTATCAGGAGTGGCTCATCGACTTGGAAATCCAACCAATCGGCGAAGCCTCTTTGAAAATGGGACACTCTCTCTCAGGGATCCTTTAAAGGAAAACCTCTCTGCAAGTGCCTTTGGATGGCACTCCCAAAATATGTTTGTTGAAAAGTTTGGCTTGCTCAAAACAAAGCCATGTTTCAACAAAATTTGCAACCTCCTGAACATGTAGCCATGCGATAAAAACTTCTACTAGTTGAACATCTTCGAGCCAAGGGAGTGAAGACAATAGTCAAACATGAGTTGGAAGACAATGAAGAAGAATGGTGGAAATAATTTAACATGGGTTCCTTTGTGCCAGAGAAACTAAGTAAATGCCATAGATCAAGCTAGAAACTTCATATGACTTCTTAGGAATTTGAGCATTGGTAAACCAAGAAAAAATCATCTCTCCTCTTTTTGATGGAGCTTCAAAAGGAAATCCTAGGGAGGCAAGTGTAGGAGGGGAAAATAATGGCCCTAGGGGGACATTAGCACATACTTGTGAATGGAACCTTAGAACCATGACCAATATCCAAGCATAAGCATATGCCCTACTACAAGGTCTTGATCTGGCCACCCCTTTGCAGATCAAAACACTCACAATGTTGGGAGACTTTTGTTTAATAATAAATCACATAAACACAAACTTCATCCCCTTGGTTATTCATATTGCCTCCATTCTGTCAATGATTCAACATATTTGTAAAACTTTGATGCATTATAATGGTTCTATATTCCACATGAGCGCAATGCAGTGGTTGATCTTAAGTCTAACTCGATCACTAAGAAAAATAGGGGTAGGGGGCTATACATTAATAACCAAATGTATGACCAACCTATTCCCTAGCTCATACCACATATCATTCAAATCGAAATCATTTTGGAAAATGGTGCGAGTTAGGAACTACGGAAACCATGTAGAAAGGACAGGATGGAAAAGACCTACCAACCCCCAAAGCATGCTCTATTTACTACCCTCTTTTGCTAATGAACACCCAGGTACATATTTCAGGCATCACAATGGGATGGTGTCTCATCCACTCATGGACGTTGTTGGCTCAAATTCTCTCTCATTTATTTTGGGAATTCTTGAGCATGGAGTAGGCATCTAATGGTGTCTTGACTTCGGACCCCCCTCTCTATCGTCTCATTTGTTGAGGTCTAATTGCGAGTCAGAGGTACCTTTCTTTATGATTTTCCCATCTCTCGTAGAATTAACAGTCTCCAAGTCTGTTGTTTGGCTATAGTTGGTGGGGGTTTTATCATTGGCTCAAGTCTCTAGTTTGGTAGTAGTTGGGGGGGTTTTATCATTGGTTCAAGTCTCCAGTTTGGCATTCCCTACTGGCATCTCTAAGCTTAGCTTAGGAACTTTGGTTTTTTCATTTTTCCATTTCTCGGTTTATCTTGGGAACTCTGGAGCTAGGTGCTCATGTTCCCTAGTGTCTTGGCTTTAGTACATTGCTAGTCATATTGCCATTGTAGATGTTAAAGACCAATTATGATTTGGAGGCATTCTTTTCTCTAGTCGCCCCTTCCCCTGTAGGAATAACAATTTTAGCATTAATATTTTAGCACTGAGTGGGGAAATTCCTTTATTGGTATATGTTTTGTATTGTATCTCCATTTGGGTACTCTCATATAGTAAATATTGGCTCATAGAATAAGGACCCTCGCGTGCTCCGAACCATCCATGATTCAGATTCTTTTTGGCACAAAATGAGATCAGAGATATAATAAAGAAATGCGCAGAGATATCACATATATTCAATAATATAACAGAAATGTATCAGAGATGCAACCGTAAACATAGATATACAGTAATACACGATTTCTATTAATGAAATAAATGTACAGAGATTGTAAAAATACAGAGTGAAAGACTCGCTAGAATGGTGGCAGCTTATCTCTGAGAAGAGATGTGACGACTACTCGCATTCACAAGAAGATGATTATAATGAGGCTTTGAAGGCCTTTTTCCAATAAACAGGAATGCCCAAAACCCTAGACATCCAAAAACCTAACCCTAGGAGATGAAGCGCCAAAAGTCACGGGGGCCTCGTTTGGGTAAGTTAGTACATCAACTTCTTGGGGTCGTAACTTTTGCATACGATCTCCGTTTTAGGCGTATGATAGCTCGTTGGAAAGGTATCATCGAGGAGATTCATTTTGGGGGCTCAATCATGCCTTTGACCATAATTGAGAACCTTGATCTCGAAACACCTTCATTTAGGCCCTCAAAATGGCCTTGGAAGTTAAAACCTGCTAAAAATAGTAAATTGTCAAAATTGCCAGAAAATTGTTTTGAGCCAGTCGGAAAAGGTGGGTGGCCACCAATATCCACCTGGATCAATCCATATATCTCTCCAATGACATGAGTGCATGCTCAACAAGCTAATCACTTCCTTTTGACCTCAACTCGAAGAGTCACGCAAACTAGAACGTAGTTTCAATATCAAGATTGAAATTCTCATGGGAATGTTGGTAAAGAAGAAGGAACAATTGAATGCTTTGGAAACATAGGTTTGGGAATTAAGTCTACAATAGAGCTCAACATCATCATGACAATAAGAGGAATCACCTACAACCTTCTCCACCATGGGATTACACTAGCTCCAATTGAAATTGGCCCCTGCCTTTCAGGATAACAAGCATTAGAGGAGACAACATCAACCTATAAGATTCATGGAGCACAAAGATGGTGACAATTCAATCATGAACTCTATCCTCCATTTCTAAATTTCTTGTAGATATGTCTTTTATAGTTGATCTTCTAAGTTTAGCAATAATTGCTCTAATGTTTGACCCTATATCTAGTTAATTCAGAGAAAATTATCAGGTTTATGGACAAAAACATCATGGTAGGCTACCTTTCTTGTATAACACCATTGTAAACTTTGGCTTCAACCCTTTTATTTAATACAAATTTATGAGTGAGTGTTAAAAAAACAATACAAAAATTTAGGGGACGATCTTGGTTAAAAGTGTCTCTAAGGATTTGCAAGGAAGATCAAAGCCTTCATAAAATCCCACGCAATGTAACATGGATAACATGTGTAATGGAATGTCTTTTATGTTAGTGTAAACGTATTTGGATACGTACTTTTGAAAATAAAATGAAATAAATATAAATGTGTAACACAAAATACAAAAATGTCACTTGTAGTTTACATCAGATAGATTAACTACTTTTTCTTTCTCTTAGCGTGTTGACAATGGTATCAACATAATCATATTCAATAGTTGAAGGAAACATTATGTCATGGGGTGACCCCTGCTAATAGGTTATCATAATGCTAACGTAAAATGAGAAGTGATAGTATGCAAGAGACTTAAAATTGCATGGGTTGTATAATGTCGGTCGATCACTGCTACCAAAAAAAATAAAAATAAATATACTCTTATTGAATTGAAGGAAATCCTCCAAACTATTGTAAGTCCTTCGAAAAAATCACAATTTTATTGAGCTGAAGGAAATTCTCCAAATTGTTGTAAGTCCTCTAATTTTTTCCCCAAACTCTGCAAGGCAACATAATGTCAAAGGTTAGAGCAAAATAAAATTGAAAAATATGCAAATTGTGCATGCACACGTAACACAAGAGTATGTATTATTTAGTTGTGGCTCGTCTTGGGGATCATCAAGAGGAGGCGATCACCTTTTTCCTTTTTCTTTCTATTTTTATTTTGGACATATAATCAAAGATTAAGATAGTTGTGAATAATAGAAAAATCAAAATTTAGAAAGAACATTGACTATTAACATGATTATTCTATATTTGTTGGAGCTCCTCAAGTATCATTGTCTACATCAAGCACCCATAAGTGCTTCTTTTCTCAATTTCCATTTTCTTATCAACATTGTTTGTAACGTCCCCACTATAATCCTTAGTTTAATTAATGCACAATGTAGATATGAATGTGGCTATGGCCAAGCGATGTATATGTGAATCGTATTTCTGAATTTTAATAAATAAAATGTGACACCAACTGTTGAGGCACATGGAAAAATATTGGGGGCTAGGTAATCACAACAGAGGGGTCCAGGGGGGAAATACCCATGTATATTAATTCAAACCCACTTCCTAAAATTATTGTTGGTGTACGAACCTTCTAATTTCTGATTGAGTGTTCCCAAACTCAATCATTAAACAGATGTAAGAGGGTTGGTGTGAAAAGTCACATCCCATAGTTATGAGAGCATGGGGGCTAAGTACAATCAACATTGGGGACTATGAGAGTCAACCTGCATTGGGGAAATGGAAATTTGTATGGGGAGGAGAGCAGTTTTTGGGACAACAAGGAGGGAGCAGAGTGCTGGAACTTGGAGGCAACAATGGTGGACATGTTAGTAGTTGTTGAAAATTAAAGAACCAAGTTGTTAGGCTTGTAAAAGAACCAGGTTTTTCAGGCCTAAAGAGTGAACTCATGTGTGTGAGTTTGTAATATCCCCAACCAAATCTGATATTAAAATCTGATCTAACTGGTTGAGAACTTTCGTCAAACATTTTGATGGTATGTCCAATTTCCCTTAGCAAAAGCCTTCTTCTTGTTGTCCCGACTTTGATGAGGTTTTATTATGTGTTAGCATGACATTTGAAATAATCTATACCTCATAACTCCCTAATTGTGGGATGCTATATATAATTGATAGTTATGTTTTCTATGTGTTGGTTGATTCAAACATTTTCTCAAATACTTTGTGTGCAATGGTTGTAGCATTCATTTAAGTGTATTTTTTGATGTATTTTGGTCCATATTTCTTCATGTTATATATAAGGAAAAAACATGCAATGATAACCAAATAAATAAAAAAATAATAACTATTAAACACCATACGATAGTACCTCAAATCCTTGCTTTATTTAATATGCACTTGGTTGTCTAACACATAGTAATTTCCATATCGGAAATGTATTTGCTACAACTAATATATGGCTTGAAAATACATACAAAACCTAGCCAAAGAAAGGCAAAGAGTCTCCCAATAGAAACCCTCTAACCACTGCTCCAAAAATATGTAATTTCTTTAGCAAAGGATGGCCCCAATGACAAGACATGTGCCATGCTTGGTCTGAATTTTTCCCAGCTGAATATGAGGCTAGATCCACCAATGAAATGGCCAATATCCTTAGAAATAATTCGCCCAATATGTATAGAAATTGATCCCAACAAGTAGAAACTGATACAACCCCAAAATATGAAGATTTCCACTACCAGATGCGCCCCTCCAAGCAATATTTCAACCTGGGTACAAAAATAATGAATCTCCTCAAATATCCTCTCCAAATATCCAAGATATAATAGATCGGGAGGTGGAATAGACATGCAAGTGAAGATCTAAGTTATATATCTCTTATGGATGTTAAATCGAACTTCTTCAAGATCTTTGGTGTGCCCATCCTTAAGAGAACCCTTCTCACAATTCGCCCTTTTTCACAAATGAATGACTGAAATGGATATGAACTGAATAGAATGGAATGAGAGTAATCTTTCACCACCTTGGCCAAGCTTGGGTCGGGAACATGAGAATATTTCATTCCCTTGCTGATCTCTCGAGTTTATTTTGTCAAAACCCTCAAATATCTTAAGCTCTCTAGCCATGAGGTCAAACATAAAAAATCAATCAACATAATGAGAGAATAGAAGCCCCTATCTCTCTTTTATACCTCCTTTCACCTTTTTTCCATTCAAGTGACTTTTGATTCATCTTTTAATATTTCTTCATAAATCACTTTAATAATTAAATAACCCTTTTAACTCCAAAAAGTGATTATTTCATCCTTATAACTTCTCCTTCCAATGAAAGTCACTTTTTATCATTCTATCATGTAGATATTTTCGTCTCGATTCCAACGAGCTATTACACTAAGGTGTTTCTCCAGGAAACAAAATCCAAATAGCACCTTTAGTGTAATTAATTAAAATATGTTCAATACTAACCCAAAATTACGAAAAATTGTTGGAATGCAATTAAACCAAGGATTAACTATGCAAAATGGATCTTGATGATGAAATATGATGAATAATGTGAGTCTAGCCCCATAAAACTCCTCAAAACTGTCTGAGCTCACTATTACTCCCAAATGGTTACTCTAGTAGGCATCCCAAACTGTAACATAAAGGAATCCAAAAATGGGGACATTACAGTCCTCCCTGCTCGAATATTGCTCGTCCTCAAGCAATAGCTGAATCAAACTGTGTATGATCCCAGGTTTCCATATCCACTTGTGTATGATCCCAGGGTTCCATATCCACCTGTGTGACATGAAGTACTCCACTCTCAAAACATGGTCCCTCAAATTTCTCACCATGCATGCCCCCAAAATTCTCCTGATGAGTAGAACGATCATGTGTAGTAGATCCTCAGTCAACTCCTCAAGCAACCGCTCTACTCAAATCTCAACTCCATCAACCACTGGACTACAAACACTCTAATCCCTGGATCCCAAACCAAGATGTGAATTGTAGTGCCCTGTCGAATATAGTCCTGTAGGTCATCCACACAAAGAGTCTCCTAAGACCCCCAATCAATAGAACAAGTAAATACCATATCCATCCCTCAAGGAAAATCTCACCTAAATTAGTCTCCAAACTACCATCTCCGATAGTGTCTGGATCCCCTACTAACCAAGACAATGGTCTACTCATGCTCCCGATCCTCAACCAAGGAGACCCATCATGCCACATAGCGTCCCTACCTCCCTCTGCACTCAAATTCCCCCAACAATGGAAGGAATCAATCATGAGTGTCCCTGAAACTCCCATGTGCTCTAGAAGAGCACCAAACCCTGCATCACATAACTCTAATGGTGCCATACCACGTATCTCAGTGCCTACTAAATTGTAAACCTCCAACCAAAGTGTACTATTAGCTATGCTTTCCTGTCCATGATCACTAAACTCGACCTCCTTGCCAACCCACAATGTTGCCTGCAATGTCCCATACTTCGGTAATATCCCTATGATGTCATCCCTACTATATAGCTCTAGTACATCAGGGTTGAGAGATGCTAGCATACCATCCCAACTCTGCCCTGAAATGAGGTTGGCTAAGGAATTATTCCCTAACTTGTGATGTTGGCATACCAAGCATGCCCCCATGTGCCTCATAACATCATCCTTGAGATCCTCCCATGAGAATCTCTCTTTGATTTGCTGACGAGTCTTGAAATTTCCAAGCTGTCCAACCATAGGTATATCATATACAGTCCTCAAGATCTCTGTCGATGCCTGCTGTGAACATACACCCTACCAATTGACCTCATAGAACTCATCATAAGCATCTGTTCTACGATGTTCCCCGTCCTCATCTTGCCGAGCCTATATCCACCTCTGTAATATCCTCTGTCCCATGACTGAGAATGCTCTCCATCACGCCCAAGGCCTCATCTGACTATCTTTTCCGAACCTCCCCTATCTTGCTTCATGTAATGAAGTATCCCCTGTCGGGAGGTCTCTACCTAACAACTCTCCATGTCCCATGCAACTGCATATCTTCCCGTATGTTGTTATATATAATGAAAGTATCGAGGAAGGCTAACAAAAATAACTACAACTGTATGTAGGACTAGGAAGTGTCATATGCGTTGGTTAATCCCAAAGTCTTAACCAAAAACTCATCCAATGGCACCCATGGTGAATAGTCGCCCGGACTCCACACTAATCTCAAACCATCGGGTACAACAGTAGGTGAATCCACATACTGATTGTCATTCACACTCCCTCTATCATCACTCATATGATTGCTTCCACTGAGAAGGTGATCTCCCAGGTCCATGTGTTGTTGTAAGGCAGAGGACCGCTCTCCATATAAATCTCCATGCTCCATCAAGTATGTCTCCCCCTTGTACTCCAACGTATCCCCCTGGATCTCGCTATACACCTCTACATACCTCTGTATACCCATGCACGCTCCTATACCCTCCTGAATCATCATGTACCATGAGTGTATTGTTGGTTCAACCTCTACATGGATGTCAACTAATCCTGGAACCCAAATGGATGTGTCCTTGTATCTTCCCCTGGCTCTGGAATCCCCATGTGTATGTGTAGGATCAATTGTCTAAGAGCTCCTCATGAATGGTGGTCCCTATGACACATGCACATCCTCAAGCGTATCCTGGTCACATCTCTCCATAATCATCAGTGATGTTGGGTATCTGTAACGCTCCTCCATCAACTAGCGCTCCTCTATCAAACCACCAACATCCTCTAGCAATGTAGCTAAAATATATATCTGACTTTTTGTTGAGATAGATGTAGTGGATCCCTGACTAGCCTTCACAAGGAGCTCCTCTGATCTTGACTTCGATTCTTGAAGGGTTGTCTGTGTGCCTTTCAAGAATCCCTATGTGCTTACCAACTCATGAGTGAGTCGGTCCACCTTAGTCTCCTTCTCCTTCAATGCCCTATGATACATCTCACCAACCTCCAAAAGGTAATCTCTATCCATCAATAACTGTTGGTAGTCGGTCCTCATCATATTCACTCTCTCTCTGAGTGTTTGGAAATCATCAATGGAAAGCTCCCCATACAAACTATCACGTGCCATCATGGCCCTCCAACAATACTCTTCCACTAACGCGTGTGTATCATCAATGTGTCTAATGGTTGCCATGATCATGTCCTCTCTGACCCTCAACTATCCTGCCAAATGCAGTGACTCCTGAACATTGTCCTACTAAGGTGCTACGTCATGACTCCCACTGCTAAAGTCAACAATAGAATCCTCATCAACACACTCCTTAAGAGCTAAATCATCGTGCTTCCCACTGTCCACTGTGCTACTGAATCCCCCTGTCTTCCAATGTACATCATCACATACTACTGCCTTAATTTGAACCGCATTTTTATCCTAAATGAATAGTTGTATCCTCCTATGCACTCATCCTACTAATATCATCTACACCTGGATCCCATACGGATGTGTCCATACATGTGATATGGTCATCCCGACCAACAAGTAATGCATCCTCGTCACTATAGACCGGTCCTAGAAGTAAGTATCCCATCGATCTGTCGGTCTCCACAACTTGATCTATCAATGGACTTCGCAAAATAGATGACTCACTCTCCCCATACTGATAGGTATGTATATAATCATATATCTCCAAGTCATGGCTCTCCTCCTAGGCCTATAGATCCACATGTCTCTTGTGTTCAATCGCTACACAAGGCTCCTCTACCACATCCTGAATGCCACTAATATCCTCATGTGTCATGGCTAGCATAGGTGACTGAGAAGATGAGGAATTTGTCACACTCAACTCCATGGAAGGCTCATCATCTCCCACGCATGACTTCCTAGAAGTCATGTCAACACCCAAAGGTAGGTCACCCAACATCTGAATACCATCATGCCTAGGTGCTAACACATTTGAACCCTCACAAGCACCCTGGTCAACACTCTATCCATAATATGCGTGGGTGTCACTAGCCTCATGGGACTGCTCAAATGGAGCATCTAAGGCCGCCTCCTCATGCACATACTCCTCATGCTCCACCCAATGGTCAAAATGAGGTGTTGTCCTCTCTATATCAAACTCCTCAACATGTCCCACATGTGTGCTAACCTGAGAATATAGCTCTACTAACGATGTGTCCCCTGCTGGGCATCTGTCATCCTCATCACATCCATCTTCTTGATCATCACTGTCATGGTGCACCTTGACATAATGTACTTTCCCCTTTCCCCTGCATTTGTGATCTGGCTCTAACATCCTTGTTTTCTCTTCACTTCATTGTTTATCTAAAAACTTGGGTATAACCCTTCCATCGTGAAAGGCTCATCTATTCATCCTCCTAATCATGATGCTGCAATATTCACCCAAGGTGACTAGACTCCAGAAACTTGCACTTCGAGAGTTGTACTCTCTTTCCATGGTCTCATATTCACGCTCCATCAATATATTACAAAATCCTATGCTGGCACATGAAATGGCTATGATACCACTGTAATATCCCCAACCAAATCTGATATAAAAAGTAGATCTAACTAGTTGAGAACTTCCGTCAAACTCTTTGACGGTGTGTTCATTTTCCCTTAGCAAATGCCTTAATCTTCTTTCTGTCCCAACTTTGATAAGGTTTTCTTATGTGTTAGCATGACATTTGAAATAACTTCTACCTCCTTATAACTCCCTAATTGTGGGCTGCTATATATAATTGATGGTTGTTATGTTTTCTATGTGTTGGCTGATTGAAACATTTTGTCAAACACTTTGTGTTCAATGGTTGTAGCACTCATTTAAGTGTATTTTTTGATGTATTTTGGTCCATATTTATTCATGTAATATACAAGGAAAACACATGCAATGATAACCAAATAAATAAGAAACTAATAGCTATTAAAAACCATAAGATAGTAAAAAAATGGCTCAGGTGCTTCACGGTAACTTCTGCAGCTAGGGATACACCCTAGCCACCTTTCCTTCTGCATCTCAGCCTCTTGGTCGTAGATGTTCTCTCTTCCATGGCGGCGTTTGTTTCCATTCGCAGCGGATTCGACTTCAACTACCGTAGTGGTTTTACTCAAACTTTCTTCGTTGTTTAGCCATGCATGCCTCATTCTTCCGGTCCTATGGGTAGCGCCTCAACTTCTTTAAGTGAGGCTATTAAATCTCAAATATCATCTTGTTCTTCCCCCTCTGATCCATGCTCAATTCAAGAAGCCCCAAGGATTTCTCTTCTCATGGGTCAGGAAGCTAAAGATGTGGAAGTTTATTTTTGGGAAAATGCTTAGATCTGTCGGTTCAATGGGCATTCATTGTGGCTTGTGGATCTCAATGGTTGGATCTCATCTGATTGGAAGCCTCTAATTAAGGAATATTTGTTCATTCACCCTTGCCCGAAATGTTTCTTCATTGCTAAGTGTTATCTTTCAACAGATCAAGATCTGATCCTAGACTCTTGCCCTTAGTTCTGGGGAAACTCAGGTTTGTGTATGATGCCCTAGACTCCTTGCTTCAACCCTTTGAGTATTGTTCTTTCTTCTGTTCTAGTTTGGGTCAGATTTCTGAATTTTCCCTTGCATTTTTGGGGTGAAACTTCTCTTAGAGATATTGGATCAACATTAGGAAAGTTTCATTTTGCAAGTAAAGAAACTATAATTCATAGCATCACCTAATATGCCGGAATTTGTGTGGAAATGGATTTGCAAAGGGTTTCCAACAAAAATTATTTTGGGTTGTAAAAACTACTCCTGGACCCAAAAGTTAGACTATGAAAGAATCTCCCTGCGATTCCTTGCCATGCAGGGCTTGTTTTGAAACATGACACATAACAACTCAATGCATTAAGGGAAATAGGAAGACGGGGAAACAACAACGTAAATCAACCTAGTGGGATGGCTCCAATGAAGATCATCAACTAATTATTACAAACAACCGGAATTCTTCTCCAGAACCAGATTCTTTGAGCCATGATTCTTCGACACTTGTAGATGCGATGCTCCATTCCAAAGGCATGTGTACTCAGAAGACACCTCTGAATCATTCAAATATTGTCCCTCAATCGAAGAGTAAAGATTCAAATTCTCTCGATCCAGGAATAGAAAGTTTTAAGGCTTTAGATACTTTTGATACAAGAATAGAAATCAATATTCTCTGCAGCTCCCTACCTCCTTCAAGTTGGGAAGATGAGGCTGATAAAGATGAAGCAACATTGACAACACCAAAGAAAACATGTTCTCCAGATCAGGAAAATATGGGGATAGTTGAATCAACAACATCATCACCACTTGTCAAAGAAGTTTGGACAACAGTTGGGAAGAAGAAAAAGACATCATCGGTAACACAACCAATGATGACCATAAGTCGATCCCGAAATAAAAAATAATCATGTGTTGCTTTTGTCAATTATTAAACCATCAATTTGTCCGAACTTATTCATGTAAGGATTTATGGAATGTAGTATTTTTGGATAACTGGAAACATAGGCAAGTGAACTATGAATCTAGTACGATAAATCCTAACATTAGACTTAAGATATTTTTTCTATGTACTTCTTTCTGGCGAGGCCGTTGATCTTTTATAAATACAATATTAATCGTTTCTGTTAAAAAAACAACCATAAGATAGTACCTCAAATCCTTGCTTTATTTAATATGCACCTGGTTGTCCAACACACAGTAATTTCCAGATCTGAAATGTATTTTCTACAGCTGATATATAGCTAGAAAATACATACAATACACAACCAAACAAAGGAAAAGAGTCTCCCAATGGAAACCCTCTAACAACTGCTGAAAAAATATGTAATTTCTTCAACAAAGGATGGACCCAATGACAAGATATGTGCTCTTCTTGGTCTAAATTCGCCTTGGCTGAAGATTAGGCTCGATCCACCAATATAATGGCCAATCTCCTCATAAATAATTCACCCAAGATGTATAGAACTTGATCCCAACAAGTAGAAACTAATACAACCCAAAAATATGAAGATTTCCACTACCAGATATACCCCTCCAAGCAATATTTCGCCCTGGGTACAAAAATAATGAATCTCCTCAAAGATCCTCTCCAAATATCCAAGATCTAATAGATCGGGAAGTGGAATAGACATGCAAGTGAAGATCTGAGTTAAATATCTCTTTTGGATGATAAATTGAACTTCTTCAAGATCTCTGGTGCGCCCCTTCTGAAGAGAACCCTTCTCACAATTTGCCCTGCTTCACAAATGAATAACTGAAATGGATATGAACTGAATAGAATGGCGAGGGAGGAATATTTCACCACCTTGGCCAAGCTTGGGTCAGGAACAAGAGAATATTTCACTCCCCTGTTGATCTCTACGATTTATTTAGTTAAAACCCTCAAGTATCTTGAGCTCTCTAGCCATGAGGGGAGACATAAAAAATCAATCAACATAATGAGAGAATAGAAGCCCCTATCTTTCTTTTATACCTCCTTTCACCTTTTTTCATTCAAGTGACTTTTAATTCATCTTTTAATATTTCTTCATAAATCACTTTATTAATTAAATAACCCTTTTAACTCCAAAAAGTGATTAATTCGTCCTTATAACTTCCCCTGCCACTGAAAGTCACTTTTTATCATTCTATCATGTAAATATTTTCGTGTCGATTCCAATAAGCTATTACACCAAGGTGTTTCCCCAAGAAACAAGATCCAAATAGCACCTTTAGTGTAATTAATTAAAATATGTTTAATAATAACCCAAAATTACGAAAATTGTTGGAATGCAACGAAACCAAGGACAAACTATGCAGAATGGATCATGATCATGAAATATGATGAATAATGTGATTCAGGCCCCATACAACTCCTCAAAACTACTTGAGATCACTATTACTCCTAAATGGCTACTCTGGCAGGCATCCCAAACTGTAACATAAAGGAATCCAAAAATGGGGTCATTACAGAGTTGCACTGGAGCAACAAGCTTATCGTTGTTTTGTTTCCTGGTAGTTTTCCTAGTGGTGAGTTTCTTTGAGTTTCCCAGTACTGTTATTTCTGGTTACCTACGCCAAAGAGACCATGATAAACGAATGGGACGCTTGATGGACTAAGAGCAGTGAAGGGTACATTCCTTGGGTTTGGCAGGTCGGATGGAAGGGAGCTAGTGGAAAATCGGGATAGTTGTAGGAGAATGCTAGTGGGTTGCATAATTTTATGAGTTGTTAGTGGATAGTGAGAGACACCCTCTTTTGTGGATTTGTAGCCCCAACATGGGGGTTACTTGTTGTTGAGATCTAAAACAAGATGTCTATGGTTGGATGGAACATTTGTCCCAAGCAGTTGATTGCACAATTGTTTAGAAAGATAAGTGATCTGTTTTTTGAGTTATTTTATCAGCTTAAATGTTGTGCATTTTACTCTGTATACGAAAATGAATTTATTAGTTTCATTCATGTTAGTTTAACATGTTTTTGTTGCATTACACTATCAAATCGATAAACATTTATTGTTTGTTTTTTTTCGCACAATGCGACTACGACTCTGATCTAGGGTTTTAGCTTCGACTTCTATCGCGATCATGGGCCCCTCTAAGCAGGGGGACCCACCCAGACTTGTCTCCTCCTCCAAACTTTCTAGCCTTCCAATCTTTTATTTCCTCCTACGCAAAGTCTATTAAGCATGCCCCCTCAAGGTTTGTAAGAAAAATGGATGAAATTCCAAAAGTGGTTGTTCATCCCTCTTCGGCTCGACCCTTAGCACTTAGACTGGAAGAAAACATGTTGATAGGGAAGTTTACTGGTCTATGGCCCTCTCCCTAAGCCATGCACCATTGGCTAGATCTGAATTGGAGAAAAATGATCCAGGGACAAATCTCTACGGCTTTTTGTGGTAAGGGTTTCTTTGCTTTCCTTTTTGAAAAAAGAAGAAGATAGGGATTTAATCTTTCGCAGTGGTCTGTATTTCATGGAGGCAAGAGGAATGAACCTCAACAAATGGACTATGGATTTCAGCCCAAAAAATGACATTCCATTAGCAATCCATGTCTAGCTTAGACTTCCCTTCCTTCCTTTGCATTGTTGGAATGATGAAACCCTAAAAAGCATTGGAAACTTGTTCGGAAAATATATCGATTGTGCCGAACCACGAGAAGGGCTCCAAGCATGTGTTAGACTTTGTATGGAAGTGGATCTGGAAGAAGGATTACCAAATGTGATTCAACTGACCTTGGACAACTGGTCTTATATACAACTGGTCGATTATGAACAAATCCCATTCAAATGCAAAGCATGCCATGAATACCGAAACTTTATGAAAAGTTTTCCACAAGCAAAAGAATCCCAGTCACAAGAGTCGATTCATGATCAATGGAAACAACCAAAAAGGAAAAAAACTAATGGGAAGTTTGCATCATCGAATCCCCCATAAGGACATGGAAAAAAATTCTCGGCTCCTTGAGATCGCCCCCCCCAACTCCCCTCAGAAAGGAGAATCCAACCATAATAAATTTTTTGGGCTCCCAACTCCAAGCGAAAATACTGAAGATCATAGGGACTATCAAGAAAGAAATGAAAAAAGGCGACAAGAAGAAACAAAAAAAGAAAACAGAAAAGGAAAAGAGAAAGAAATTTCAATCTCAAACGGGGATGATACAGTAAAATTGGTATTGTACCCCCTTCCAGAGATTCCAATTCTCCATGAGGAAGACCATCAAGAAAACTCCTAGAGTGATTCAGAATTAGAAGTCACCAAGCTAGCCACAACTAAAAATGTAGGAAGAAAATCTAACATAAATAAAAGGGAATCGACAACAAATCGGGAGAAGGAATTAGGTATCCAAAAAACTTTAGAGGAAGCATTGAGGAAAGAGAGAAAAACAAGTAAAAACAATGCAACCCAACAAAAGGGAACATTCTCTCAGCCATCTAAAGTGGGGGCACCAAAAAACATTGGTAAATGATGAAAATTGTCTCCTGGAATTGTAGAGGTTTAGGGAGCAGTGAAAAAGAAGAAGAATTAAGAAAGTTTCTCAGAGTAGAAAACCCCTTAATTCTTCTACTCCAGGAGAAAAAATGAGGGAACAAGAAACCCTCCAATAAATGCAAAAAAAATGGAAAAGAGGAGAAGGAAAAACAATTAGTTCAAGGGGCGCTTCAGGAGGGCTTTGTACATTGTGGAACAAAGAAGAATTCACCCTAGAGGATCATCTGCAAACTTAGTTCTGGATGATGGGTTCTCTCTTTATGAAATCCATAGGTAAAATCTTCACAATTATCAATGTTTATATGCCAAATAATTACTTGGAAAAAGATGAATGTTGGGGATCCCTCCTAGATTTAGCAAATGGAAATATCCCTCAAAATCTTATTATAGTAGGAGATTTTAACGCTACAAGAGGCCTAAAATAAAAACGAGGAGGAGCCATTGTGAGAGATCAATATAGGGAAAAAATGGACGATCTTATCTCAGATCTGGATCTCTTCGATGTTCCCCCTTCTAAAGGCCAATTTACTTGGAATAATAGAAAAGTAGTGCCAGGTCATATTGATGCCAAGCTTGATCGCTTTCTCATCTGTAGTTCATTTCTTGCACTCCCAGAATCATCCTCCCCAATGATCCTTCCTTGGGTGGGATCAGATCATCGTCCTATCTCGCTGTTTTTTGAATTTCAAAAAAATTGGGGGTCCATTCCATTAAGATTTAATCCCCTTTGGATGGATCGGTTGGAGTTTATCTCCACTATCTCACGAATCTGGAACCATTGGATCACTGGATCCCCTATTTTCATTTGGGAGCAAAAGTTGAAGCTGATTAAAGAGACCCTCAAATCTTGGGTAAAACTCTCTTCGCGGCCGCACCAGCTCAAGGTCATGGAAAAAAAATACAACTAGAAAAAATTCAAGGGGAAATTGAGACAAAATAAGTTTATCAAAGCCAAATAATGTCCGAACAAAAGGCACACAAAGAATACATCCAAGCCTTAAAAGAAGAAGAAATCACTTGGAGATTAAATTCCATAAGCATATGGTTGCAAACGGGAGATCAAAATACTTCCTTCTTTCATAGGCAAACAAAGACAAGACAATGGACAAATCAAATTTCA
>ML793805.1:83334-117804 GCA_009831015.1 Picea engelmannii
CGGTAATATCCCTATGATGTCATCCCTACTATATAGCTCTAGTACATCAGGGTTGAGAGATGCTAGCATACCATCCCAACTCTGCCCTGAAATGAGGTTGGCTAAGGAATTATTCCCTAACTTGTGATGTTGGCATACCAAGCATGCCCCCATGTGCCTCATAACATCATCCTTGAGATCCTCCCATGAGAATCTCTCTTTGATTTGCTGACGAGTCTTGAAATTTCCAAGCTGTCCAACCATAGGTATATCATATACAGTCCTCAAGATCTCTGTCGATGCCTGCTGTGAACATACACCCTACCAATTGACCTCATAGAACTCATCATAAGCATCTGTTCTACGATGTTCCCCGTCCTCATCTTGCCGAGCCTATATCCACCTCTGTAATATCCTCTGTCCCATGACTGAGAATGCTCTCCATCACGCCCAAGGCCTCATCTGACTATCTTTTCCGAACCTCCCCTATCTTGCTTCATGTAATGAAGTATCCCCTGTCGGGAGGTCTCTACCTAACAACTCTCCATGTCCCATGCAACTGCATATCTTCCCGTATGTTGTTATATATAATGAAAGTATCGAGGAAGGCTAACAAAAATAACTACAACTGTATGTAGGACTAGGAAGTGTCATATGCGTTGGTTAATCCCAAAGTCTTAACCAAAAACTCATCCAATGGCACCCATGGTGAATAGTCGCCCGGACTCCACACTAATCTCAAACCATCGGGTACAACAGTAGGTGAATCCACATACTGATTGTCATTCACACTCCCTCTATCATCACTCATATGATTGCTTCCACTGAGAAGGTGATCTCCCAGGTCCATGTGTTGTTGTAAGGCAGAGGACCGCTCTCCATATAAATCTCCATGCTCCATCAAGTATGTCTCCCCCTTGTACTCCAACGTATCCCCCTGGATCTCGCTATACACCTCTACATACCTCTGTATACCCATGCACGCTCCTATACCCTCCTGAATCATCATGTACCATGAGTGTATTGTTGGTTCAACCTCTACATGGATGTCAACTAATCCTGGAACCCAAATGGATGTGTCCTTGTATCTTCCCCTGGCTCTGGAATCCCCATGTGTATGTGTAGGATCAATTGTCTAAGAGCTCCTCATGAATGGTGGTCCCTATGACACATGCACATCCTCAAGCGTATCCTGGTCACATCTCTCCATAATCATCAGTGATGTTGGGTATCTGTAACGCTCCTCCATCAACTAGCGCTCCTCTATCAAACCACCAACATCCTCTAGCAATGTAGCTAAAATATATATCTGACTTTTTGTTGAGATAGATGTAGTGGATCCCTGACTAGCCTTCACAAGGAGCTCCTCTGATCTTGACTTCGATTCTTGAAGGGTTGTCTGTGTGCCTTTCAAGAATCCCTATGTGCTTACCAACTCATGAGTGAGTCGGTCCACCTTAGTCTCCTTCTCCTTCAATGCCCTATGATACATCTCACCAACCTCCAAAAGGTAATCTCTATCCATCAATAACTGTTGGTAGTCGGTCCTCATCATATTCACTCTCTCTCTGAGTGTTTGGAAATCATCAATGGAAAGCTCCCCATACAAACTATCACGTGCCATCATGGCCCTCCAACAATACTCTTCCACTAACGCGTGTGTATCATCAATGTGTCTAATGGTTGCCATGATCATGTCCTCTCTGACCCTCAACTATCCTGCCAAATGCAGTGACTCCTGAACATTGTCCTACTAAGGTGCTACGTCATGACTCCCACTGCTAAAGTCAACAATAGAATCCTCATCAACACACTCCTTAAGAGCTAAATCATCGTGCTTCCCACTGTCCACTGTGCTACTGAATCCCCCTGTCTTCCAATGTACATCATCACATACTACTGCCTTAATTTGAACCGCATTTTTATCCTAAATGAATAGTTGTATCCTCCTATGCACTCATCCTACTAATATCATCTACACCTGGATCCCATACGGATGTGTCCATACATGTGATATGGTCATCCCGACCAACAAGTAATGCATCCTCGTCACTATAGACCGGTCCTAGAAGTAAGTATCCCATCGATCTGTCGGTCTCCACAACTTGATCTATCAATGGACTTCGCAAAATAGATGACTCACTCTCCCCATACTGATAGGTATGTATATAATCATATATCTCCAAGTCATGGCTCTCCTCCTAGGCCTATAGATCCACATGTCTCTTGTGTTCAATCGCTACACAAGGCTCCTCTACCACATCCTGAATGCCACTAATATCCTCATGTGTCATGGCTAGCATAGGTGACTGAGAAGATGAGGAATTTGTCACACTCAACTCCATGGAAGGCTCATCATCTCCCACGCATGACTTCCTAGAAGTCATGTCAACACCCAAAGGTAGGTCACCCAACATCTGAATACCATCATGCCTAGGTGCTAACACATTTGAACCCTCACAAGCACCCTGGTCAACACTCTATCCATAATATGCGTGGGTGTCACTAGCCTCATGGGACTGCTCAAATGGAGCATCTAAGGCCGCCTCCTCATGCACATACTCCTCATGCTCCACCCAATGGTCAAAATGAGGTGTTGTCCTCTCTATATCAAACTCCTCAACATGTCCCACATGTGTGCTAACCTGAGAATATAGCTCTACTAACGATGTGTCCCCTGCTGGGCATCTGTCATCCTCATCACATCCATCTTCTTGATCATCACTGTCATGGTGCACCTTGACATAATGTACTTTCCCCTTTCCCCTGCATTTGTGATCTGGCTCTAACATCCTTGTTTTCTCTTCACTTCATTGTTTATCTAAAAACTTGGGTATAACCCTTCCATCGTGAAAGGCTCATCTATTCATCCTCCTAATCATGATGCTGCAATATTCACCCAAGGTGACTAGACTCCAGAAACTTGCACTTCGAGAGTTGTACTCTCTTTCCATGGTCTCATATTCACGCTCCATCAATATATTACAAAATCCTATGCTGGCACATGAAATGGCTATGATACCACTGTAATATCCCCAACCAAATCTGATATAAAAAGTAGATCTAACTAGTTGAGAACTTCCGTCAAACTCTTTGACGGTGTGTTCATTTTCCCTTAGCAAATGCCTTAATCTTCTTTCTGTCCCAACTTTGATAAGGTTTTCTTATGTGTTAGCATGACATTTGAAATAACTTCTACCTCCTTATAACTCCCTAATTGTGGGCTGCTATATATAATTGATGGTTGTTATGTTTTCTATGTGTTGGCTGATTGAAACATTTTGTCAAACACTTTGTGTTCAATGGTTGTAGCACTCATTTAAGTGTATTTTTTGATGTATTTTGGTCCATATTTATTCATGTAATATACAAGGAAAACACATGCAATGATAACCAAATAAATAAGAAACTAATAGCTATTAAAAACCATAAGATAGTAAAAAAATGGCTCAGGTGCTTCACGGTAACTTCTGCAGCTAGGGATACACCCTAGCCACCTTTCCTTCTGCATCTCAGCCTCTTGGTCGTAGATGTTCTCTCTTCCATGGCGGCGTTTGTTTCCATTCGCAGCGGATTCGACTTCAACTACCGTAGTGGTTTTACTCAAACTTTCTTCGTTGTTTAGCCATGCATGCCTCATTCTTCCGGTCCTATGGGTAGCGCCTCAACTTCTTTAAGTGAGGCTATTAAATCTCAAATATCATCTTGTTCTTCCCCCTCTGATCCATGCTCAATTCAAGAAGCCCCAAGGATTTCTCTTCTCATGGGTCAGGAAGCTAAAGATGTGGAAGTTTATTTTTGGGAAAATGCTTAGATCTGTCGGTTCAATGGGCATTCATTGTGGCTTGTGGATCTCAATGGTTGGATCTCATCTGATTGGAAGCCTCTAATTAAGGAATATTTGTTCATTCACCCTTGCCCGAAATGTTTCTTCATTGCTAAGTGTTATCTTTCAACAGATCAAGATCTGATCCTAGACTCTTGCCCTTAGTTCTGGGGAAACTCAGGTTTGTGTATGATGCCCTAGACTCCTTGCTTCAACCCTTTGAGTATTGTTCTTTCTTCTGTTCTAGTTTGGGTCAGATTTCTGAATTTTCCCTTGCATTTTTGGGGTGAAACTTCTCTTAGAGATATTGGATCAACATTAGGAAAGTTTCATTTTGCAAGTAAAGAAACTATAATTCATAGCATCACCTAATATGCCGGAATTTGTGTGGAAATGGATTTGCAAAGGGTTTCCAACAAAAATTATTTTGGGTTGTAAAAACTACTCCTGGACCCAAAAGTTAGACTATGAAAGAATCTCCCTGCGATTCCTTGCCATGCAGGGCTTGTTTTGAAACATGACACATAACAACTCAATGCATTAAGGGAAATAGGAAGACGGGGAAACAACAACGTAAATCAACCTAGTGGGATGGCTCCAATGAAGATCATCAACTAATTATTACAAACAACCGGAATTCTTCTCCAGAACCAGATTCTTTGAGCCATGATTCTTCGACACTTGTAGATGCGATGCTCCATTCCAAAGGCATGTGTACTCAGAAGACACCTCTGAATCATTCAAATATTGTCCCTCAATCGAAGAGTAAAGATTCAAATTCTCTCGATCCAGGAATAGAAAGTTTTAAGGCTTTAGATACTTTTGATACAAGAATAGAAATCAATATTCTCTGCAGCTCCCTACCTCCTTCAAGTTGGGAAGATGAGGCTGATAAAGATGAAGCAACATTGACAACACCAAAGAAAACATGTTCTCCAGATCAGGAAAATATGGGGATAGTTGAATCAACAACATCATCACCACTTGTCAAAGAAGTTTGGACAACAGTTGGGAAGAAGAAAAAGACATCATCGGTAACACAACCAATGATGACCATAAGTCGATCCCGAAATAAAAAATAATCATGTGTTGCTTTTGTCAATTATTAAACCATCAATTTGTCCGAACTTATTCATGTAAGGATTTATGGAATGTAGTATTTTTGGATAACTGGAAACATAGGCAAGTGAACTATGAATCTAGTACGATAAATCCTAACATTAGACTTAAGATATTTTTTCTATGTACTTCTTTCTGGCGAGGCCGTTGATCTTTTATAAATACAATATTAATCGTTTCTGTTAAAAAAACAACCATAAGATAGTACCTCAAATCCTTGCTTTATTTAATATGCACCTGGTTGTCCAACACACAGTAATTTCCAGATCTGAAATGTATTTTCTACAGCTGATATATAGCTAGAAAATACATACAATACACAACCAAACAAAGGAAAAGAGTCTCCCAATGGAAACCCTCTAACAACTGCTGAAAAAATATGTAATTTCTTCAACAAAGGATGGACCCAATGACAAGATATGTGCTCTTCTTGGTCTAAATTCGCCTTGGCTGAAGATTAGGCTCGATCCACCAATATAATGGCCAATCTCCTCATAAATAATTCACCCAAGATGTATAGAACTTGATCCCAACAAGTAGAAACTAATACAACCCAAAAATATGAAGATTTCCACTACCAGATATACCCCTCCAAGCAATATTTCGCCCTGGGTACAAAAATAATGAATCTCCTCAAAGATCCTCTCCAAATATCCAAGATCTAATAGATCGGGAAGTGGAATAGACATGCAAGTGAAGATCTGAGTTAAATATCTCTTTTGGATGATAAATTGAACTTCTTCAAGATCTCTGGTGCGCCCCTTCTGAAGAGAACCCTTCTCACAATTTGCCCTGCTTCACAAATGAATAACTGAAATGGATATGAACTGAATAGAATGGCGAGGGAGGAATATTTCACCACCTTGGCCAAGCTTGGGTCAGGAACAAGAGAATATTTCACTCCCCTGTTGATCTCTACGATTTATTTAGTTAAAACCCTCAAGTATCTTGAGCTCTCTAGCCATGAGGGGAGACATAAAAAATCAATCAACATAATGAGAGAATAGAAGCCCCTATCTTTCTTTTATACCTCCTTTCACCTTTTTTCATTCAAGTGACTTTTAATTCATCTTTTAATATTTCTTCATAAATCACTTTATTAATTAAATAACCCTTTTAACTCCAAAAAGTGATTAATTCGTCCTTATAACTTCCCCTGCCACTGAAAGTCACTTTTTATCATTCTATCATGTAAATATTTTCGTGTCGATTCCAATAAGCTATTACACCAAGGTGTTTCCCCAAGAAACAAGATCCAAATAGCACCTTTAGTGTAATTAATTAAAATATGTTTAATAATAACCCAAAATTACGAAAATTGTTGGAATGCAACGAAACCAAGGACAAACTATGCAGAATGGATCATGATCATGAAATATGATGAATAATGTGATTCAGGCCCCATACAACTCCTCAAAACTACTTGAGATCACTATTACTCCTAAATGGCTACTCTGGCAGGCATCCCAAACTGTAACATAAAGGAATCCAAAAATGGGGTCATTACAGAGTTGCACTGGAGCAACAAGCTTATCGTTGTTTTGTTTCCTGGTAGTTTTCCTAGTGGTGAGTTTCTTTGAGTTTCCCAGTACTGTTATTTCTGGTTACCTACGCCAAAGAGACCATGATAAACGAATGGGACGCTTGATGGACTAAGAGCAGTGAAGGGTACATTCCTTGGGTTTGGCAGGTCGGATGGAAGGGAGCTAGTGGAAAATCGGGATAGTTGTAGGAGAATGCTAGTGGGTTGCATAATTTTATGAGTTGTTAGTGGATAGTGAGAGACACCCTCTTTTGTGGATTTGTAGCCCCAACATGGGGGTTACTTGTTGTTGAGATCTAAAACAAGATGTCTATGGTTGGATGGAACATTTGTCCCAAGCAGTTGATTGCACAATTGTTTAGAAAGATAAGTGATCTGTTTTTTGAGTTATTTTATCAGCTTAAATGTTGTGCATTTTACTCTGTATACGAAAATGAATTTATTAGTTTCATTCATGTTAGTTTAACATGTTTTTGTTGCATTACACTATCAAATCGATAAACATTTATTGTTTGTTTTTTTTCGCACAATGCGACTACGACTCTGATCTAGGGTTTTAGCTTCGACTTCTATCGCGATCATGGGCCCCTCTAAGCAGGGGGACCCACCCAGACTTGTCTCCTCCTCCAAACTTTCTAGCCTTCCAATCTTTTATTTCCTCCTACGCAAAGTCTATTAAGCATGCCCCCTCAAGGTTTGTAAGAAAAATGGATGAAATTCCAAAAGTGGTTGTTCATCCCTCTTCGGCTCGACCCTTAGCACTTAGACTGGAAGAAAACATGTTGATAGGGAAGTTTACTGGTCTATGGCCCTCTCCCTAAGCCATGCACCATTGGCTAGATCTGAATTGGAGAAAAATGATCCAGGGACAAATCTCTACGGCTTTTTGTGGTAAGGGTTTCTTTGCTTTCCTTTTTGAAAAAAGAAGAAGATAGGGATTTAATCTTTCGCAGTGGTCTGTATTTCATGGAGGCAAGAGGAATGAACCTCAACAAATGGACTATGGATTTCAGCCCAAAAAATGACATTCCATTAGCAATCCATGTCTAGCTTAGACTTCCCTTCCTTCCTTTGCATTGTTGGAATGATGAAACCCTAAAAAGCATTGGAAACTTGTTCGGAAAATATATCGATTGTGCCGAACCACGAGAAGGGCTCCAAGCATGTGTTAGACTTTGTATGGAAGTGGATCTGGAAGAAGGATTACCAAATGTGATTCAACTGACCTTGGACAACTGGTCTTATATACAACTGGTCGATTATGAACAAATCCCATTCAAATGCAAAGCATGCCATGAATACCGAAACTTTATGAAAAGTTTTCCACAAGCAAAAGAATCCCAGTCACAAGAGTCGATTCATGATCAATGGAAACAACCAAAAAGGAAAAAAACTAATGGGAAGTTTGCATCATCGAATCCCCCATAAGGACATGGAAAAAAATTCTCGGCTCCTTGAGATCGCCCCCCCCAACTCCCCTCAGAAAGGAGAATCCAACCATAATAAATTTTTTGGGCTCCCAACTCCAAGCGAAAATACTGAAGATCATAGGGACTATCAAGAAAGAAATGAAAAAAGGCGACAAGAAGAAACAAAAAAAGAAAACAGAAAAGGAAAAGAGAAAGAAATTTCAATCTCAAACGGGGATGATACAGTAAAATTGGTATTGTACCCCCTTCCAGAGATTCCAATTCTCCATGAGGAAGACCATCAAGAAAACTCCTAGAGTGATTCAGAATTAGAAGTCACCAAGCTAGCCACAACTAAAAATGTAGGAAGAAAATCTAACATAAATAAAAGGGAATCGACAACAAATCGGGAGAAGGAATTAGGTATCCAAAAAACTTTAGAGGAAGCATTGAGGAAAGAGAGAAAAACAAGTAAAAACAATGCAACCCAACAAAAGGGAACATTCTCTCAGCCATCTAAAGTGGGGGCACCAAAAAACATTGGTAAATGATGAAAATTGTCTCCTGGAATTGTAGAGGTTTAGGGAGCAGTGAAAAAGAAGAAGAATTAAGAAAGTTTCTCAGAGTAGAAAACCCCTTAATTCTTCTACTCCAGGAGAAAAAATGAGGGAACAAGAAACCCTCCAATAAATGCAAAAAAAATGGAAAAGAGGAGAAGGAAAAACAATTAGTTCAAGGGGCGCTTCAGGAGGGCTTTGTACATTGTGGAACAAAGAAGAATTCACCCTAGAGGATCATCTGCAAACTTAGTTCTGGATGATGGGTTCTCTCTTTATGAAATCCATAGGTAAAATCTTCACAATTATCAATGTTTATATGCCAAATAATTACTTGGAAAAAGATGAATGTTGGGGATCCCTCCTAGATTTAGCAAATGGAAATATCCCTCAAAATCTTATTATAGTAGGAGATTTTAACGCTACAAGAGGCCTAAAATAAAAACGAGGAGGAGCCATTGTGAGAGATCAATATAGGGAAAAAATGGACGATCTTATCTCAGATCTGGATCTCTTCGATGTTCCCCCTTCTAAAGGCCAATTTACTTGGAATAATAGAAAAGTAGTGCCAGGTCATATTGATGCCAAGCTTGATCGCTTTCTCATCTGTAGTTCATTTCTTGCACTCCCAGAATCATCCTCCCCAATGATCCTTCCTTGGGTGGGATCAGATCATCGTCCTATCTCGCTGTTTTTTGAATTTCAAAAAAATTGGGGGTCCATTCCATTAAGATTTAATCCCCTTTGGATGGATCGGTTGGAGTTTATCTCCACTATCTCACGAATCTGGAACCATTGGATCACTGGATCCCCTATTTTCATTTGGGAGCAAAAGTTGAAGCTGATTAAAGAGACCCTCAAATCTTGGGTAAAACTCTCTTCGCGGCCGCACCAGCTCAAGGTCATGGAAAAAAAATACAACTAGAAAAAATTCAAGGGGAAATTGAGACAAAATAAGTTTATCAAAGCCAAATAATGTCCGAACAAAAGGCACACAAAGAATACATCCAAGCCTTAAAAGAAGAAGAAATCACTTGGAGATTAAATTCCATAAGCATATGGTTGCAAACGGGAGATCAAAATACTTCCTTCTTTCATAGGCAAACAAAGACAAGACAATGGACAAATCAAATTTCAGAAATAAAAAAAATGAGAGGGGCGATATCATAAAAGATTTTGACCAAATAAAGCAGCAAGCCACAAGGCATTTCTCTAAGTTGTACACCTTAGAAATACATTTAGATGAAGATGTAAGTAATTCGCTCCTCACTCACGTCCCAATTAAAATCTCTGAAGAAGATAATCTCAAGCTTAATCAACAAGTTGAAGAAGAGGAAATCCTAACAACAATCAATCAATTCCTTCTGTAGAAATCCCCAGGCCCGGATGGATTTACTCTTCACTTCTATAAGCGATGTTGATCCATAATCAAACTCCACTTTATCATAATGATCAAATATGTTCACAAATAAAAAAGAATGGGAGGTGCCACCAACTCTTCTTTTTTAGCGCTAATCCCAAAAGAAAATGGAGCGACCTCTCTTGACAGATTCAGACATATCTCTCTCTGTAATATCTCTTATAAAATTATGGCTAAAATTATTGCTAATCGACTGACTCCTCTTCTCAAATCTTTAATTCTCCCCAATAAAGGAGGTTTTGTGGTAGACATGCAAATTTGGGATAACTTTATCCTGGTTCAGGAGGCAATCCACTCAAGCAACTCCCGAGGAGAATCAAGTATGGAAATTAAATTGGATATGGAAAATGCTTTCGATAGGGTAGAACATGAATTTCTTAACAAAGTGATGCAGAGGTTTGGATTCAACCAAGAGTTCCTTTCTTGTATTGGGTCGTGCATTTCTAACCCTTGGATCACTCCCCTCATAAATGATAGACAAACCTCCTTTTTTAATGCCTTAAGAGGATTAAGGTAGGGATGCCCTCTTTCCCCCCTCTTATATGTTCTCATGGCATAATCCCTTTACACAAGACTAGAATGGGAATGCACAAATGGAACAATCCCTGGTCTCAAAATAGCTCAAGGGATCAAGAGAATCAATCACTCTCAATTCGTTGATGATACAATCTTATTAAGTGGAGCCTCTAAAGTAATGGCAGGAAGAATAAAGCAGGTCCTGGACAATTTCCTCTCAACTTCTGGAGGTTTATTAAATAAGGTCAAAAGCTAAATCTATGTGTGGAATTTCTCTGATCACAGTATTATAGGTATTGCTCAAATTCTCGATTTTTCTATATCAAACGAATGGAAAACCTTTAAGTACCTTGGCCTCCCTTTGCACTTAAAATCTCTGCCAGGAGAATATTGGCAAATAATTCTGCAGAAAATTAGAGAAAAGATGGATTCTTGGGGGACAAGGTGGCTCAATCCAGTTGGGCGAATGGTTCTAATTAAATTAGTTTTGTTCTCCCTGCCCCTCTTCCAATTCTTTTCCCTCTTGGCTCCTAAGGGCGCAACAAAATATATGGCCTAGCTCATTCACAAATTTCTTTGGCAAGGAGGAAAGTCCAATGCCAAAAAATTTCACTTAGTAAACTGGAACATAGTCTCCTCTCCTAAATTCAGTGGTGGGATTGGAATCAGGGATCCTGAAGTGGTTAACATAGCTATGGGTGCCAAGTTACTATGGAGATTAATAACGAGCCGAAAGGAATGGTGGAAATCAACCATAATCAATAAATACAACTTGGGTGCTAGAAAAAGATGCCTGGACTCTATCCTAGAAGGTCAGCGTGGTACACATATATGAAAATTATTTTGAGCCTCAATTCCCTTTTTTAGGGACAATCTCTAATGGATTCTAGGAAATGGAAAGTTGATTAGGATTTAGAAAGATCCCATCTTGAGATCTGATCTCATATCTCGATCAGAAGAGATTGCCAATCTGAAAAGATGGATGATTTCGGAGCACAAAATTACTCTTTTTTATATCTCTTCTTGGAATGAAGATGGATCCTAGAAGGGATGGAGACTAGAAGACTTCCTTATCCACTTGCAGGGCCAATCCCATCTGTTGTTTTCATTTCTCAAAGGGGCACCCCCTATCCACCGTGACACCCAGGATAGTCATGGATGGGGACTTGTTGGATGCACAGTGAAAGAAGGATACACAATATTACTTTCCAATTCAAAGAATCTAATCAATTCAACTATATGGAAGAACATATGGAGTTCGAACGCACTCCCTAAAATAAATATCTTCATCTGGACTCTAGCTCACGGAAAGATCCTAACAGGATAAAATTTGATGAAAAGAGGATTCCACAACCCTTTCACCTGTGCCCTCTATCAAAGAACTCATGAATCAAGCCAACATCTCTTTTGGGAGTGTACTTTTTCTTCAAAAATATGGGAATCAATGTACAAAGAATTGATCCACCAGGTAAGATGGCCTTCTAATTATAGTTCTTGTTTGGGCCATTGGGAGAGATACTACCAAGGATGTTTTCATGGAAAGCCAATATTTAAAAGGTTGTGGAAATCCCTGCCCAAATTTGTGAGCTGACAGATCTGGCTAGCTAGGAACAAATTTATCTTCCAGACTAAAAAGACTCAACCTCAAATTGTAGCAAGTAAGGAAATAGCCCAAATTACAGAGGTAATGAACACCAAAAATATGAGCTTAGAGGATCCAAATAATTGGAATATTTCAGAGAAAGCATGGATTTCGAAATTCAATCTTCATCCATCACATAGAGCTTATTCTCTGCAACGATCTTGCTGGTAGCTTCATTCTCCTACCTTCAAATTGTTTATTGGATTCTTAGTCAACCACGACACACTTTGTGCTTTGATGGAGCTTCTAAAGGAAACCTAGGGGAGGCGGGTACAGGGGGCTTCTCTTCGAACTCATAAGAAAAAGAATCTCAAATTTATACTGGAATCTAGGGAAATAATCCAACAATAAAGCTAAAGCTTATGACCTTCTAAAAGGTATTCAATTGGCAAAGCATCGACAAACTCAAACTCTGAATGCAGTAGGAGACTTAAAGACGATCATCAGGATTATGATCCTGGGATCTGATCCTAAAAATTTGAGTCTAAAAAGGGTCATTGAAAGAATACACCTCTTCTCTAGGACCTTGAAGGTAAACAAATTTCATGTCCTTAGAGGAAGTAACGTCAAGGATGATAAAATGGCCAATTTGGCCATAGGAAAGCCACCTGGAATGTTGGGAATGGATAACTAGGAGTGTATAGCCCCTCCCCCCTTAATGATCGATGCCACCAATATGACCAGGGCCATCTTCGCGTTGAGGCAAGTGCATCATAAAGAAGGAAAAGCTCAATAATGAAGAGAAATAAGCATCAAATCTAAACACAAAAATTTGATAACATAGTTCCTCCCTAGAGGATTACGTCTCCGGGTCTTGCTCTCAAATGGGTAGGCCTTTTTATTAACTCAACGAACGAATTTGGAAGAATACATAAGTATACCTCATTCTGGAATTAAGCTGCAGAATATTTGGTCAGGTCAGAAAACAAACAACACCATTGAATTCGTGGCGTTAAATTACCCAAAAATATTGTCTCCACACCTCAATCTGACTCTGGCACTCCGAGGCCCATGAGAAATTTCATCTCGGTTTTCGTGCATGCAACCTGCAATTAATTCACTATACTTTGCCTTGAAAAACATATTTAAAAGTATCGTCAAGTGCCCTCCTCCCATCCGTGGGAAAACTCAACATTTAAATTAAATGTTGGGCGGAATAACCAATGAAGTCATTTGGCTCAACAGTTGATGGATGCTATGTAAGGCGTTTGGTTAGGGGGAGGTCCCGGGGTTGAGCTTGCAGGCCTCCCCTTTTGGGCTTGTAGTTATAACAATATATATATGTGGTTTAAACTGCCACCAAGTTTGGAGTTATCATTTAGATTTGTCGGAGTTGGAAGGTTGGCCACCAGATTTGGTGAGCCTTTTCTTATTTTTAAAAATTTGGTTTCAGGCCCTCATTGGACATTTTCCCACTGCCACATGGCATCCAACCATTTCCCCACGTCATTCACTTGTACAGTCACCCTGCCATGTCACATGTCTGCCATGTTATCCTACCATGTATGGTACAGATGCCACATGTCTACCATGTTCTGTATGCCTTGCCACATGGCACTTTCTCATTGGTCCACATGTTGACCAAAAAATGCCAAAAATGAGTGACACATGGTAGCCTCTGGTGCTGCCACATCACCATGATGAAATCATGCTAATGTCAACATGACATGTGTCATCCTTTGCGTATGCCACATACACCATACAGACGCTGACATCATCCTTTGCGTTTGACTCATCCCTGTTGATTGGGCTAGGTTGACCAAAAATTTTACCGTGAATATATTTTGATCAGTAACTCTGTTTGATGAGCCATCTATGTCGTTGGAAATCTTACGGTGCTCTCTTCGCGATGATGCCAATTTCATTGAGTTTTGAGGACTTTGAATTTTTTTCCATTTCTCTGTCTGCTGAGGCCATTTTGAGATTCCTAAGTTACTTCTGTGAATTCTTAATTGTCCTTAGTCTTCTATGGTTCCTTTTTGGATCACGCCTTCCCACTGAGAGCTTTTTGGGCCACCAAAATCTTTAATCAATCAATAGATAAGTGAGGGAATATTTCCCTCACCTTATCCTTCTCAATCCACTTTGCCTTGCTTGGATGTGTTCCCTTTAAGCCTACTCGAAGATAATCAACATCACCCTTGCATGAAGTCCTCGTCCTTCTATCCATGATGATATCTTCCTTTAACTCATCCAAGTACTCAAGAGCAAACTCATCGACTAAAGGTATTAAAACTTCCTCACCCTGATCCATGATCATGGGAGGCTAAAAAAGTTTAAAGTTATCCACATTTACAACTGAGTAGATCTACATATAAGGTGGAAGATCTAGACGAAAATCATTGCTACCACTTTTCTCCAAAATAATGAAGAGTCCATAACGGATGCAGTTGAGTTTCTTACCTTCACCCGTCAATCTTTCTTTGTTGATGTGAAGACATACCTTCTCTCAAACCTCGAACTGATGATCAACCATGTGTTTGTCATGCCGAGCCTTATACCGTGCTTTAATTTTCTCCAACTGTTCCTTGAATGCTTGATGTACCTACCAGATCCTCTGAATGAACTTGCGGGCTCTATCTTCATTTCTGTCTTCATTTGAATCGACATCTCTCCCATACATCAAGTCCAAAGGAACCTTAGGTAAATACCCAAAACATGTCTCAAAAGGTGAATACTGAGTGGAGGAATGTAAGGCTCGATTGTAAGCATGTTGTACATAGGGTATCTGTTCATGCCATAATTTGGAATGCTTACTACAGTAGCCTCGAAGCAAAAGTACCACTGTTCGGTTAACAACCTATGTCTGTCCGTCGGTCTGTGGATGGAAAGCAATTCTCCTCTTCAACTTGGTGTCCATCATTCTCCACAAACTTGTCCAAAAATCCCTAAGGAATCGAGTATCTCGATCTGAGATAATGGATGTGGGTAACCCAAAATGAACCTAAACATACTGAAAGAAGAGATTAGCAGTCTACTCAGCAGTGATATGCTTTTTACATGGCATTTAGATACACATCTTCTTGAACCTATCCACTACAACATACAAATAGTAATGACCCATTTTTGACATTGGTAAATCCCCTACAAAATCCATGGAGATACTTTCCCATGGATGGGATGGAACAAGCAATGGTGAGTATAGCCCCAATTTTCTATTAGTGGACTTACAAGTAGAACACCTCACACACCCATTTACATATTTAGTTACAATTTCTTTCATCTGAGGCCAATAACAAAACCTATGTAGATGAGCCATAGCTTTTCCTACCCCAAAATTCTCAGACACAAGAGAAGTGTGAGCTTCTTGTATTACATGGACTCATTCACTTGTACAAATACATAACCTTCCAAGATGGTATAGTAGTTTTCCCTTCAGACAATAGTTCTCTACTTGTGCACCATGGGTTAGCTTCTCATATACTTCTTTAAAATCTCCATCAATGGCATATTGTTCCACATAGCTATCATGAGATAAAGAAGCATTCTTCAAAATAATAGAAGCACACATATGAGGTCTATAAAGAATATCAACTACCTTGTTATTCGTACCCTTTTTGTACTTGATTACCAAATGAAATTATTGTAGGACACCTATCCATCTGTAATGTCAAGATTGTTGCAGTTTGGTCTGTGCTTGGAGATACTGTAAGGGTTGATGAGATTCTGTATATATGATTGTTTCCTTCTTTAACAAGTAGTGCTTCCATTTCTTTACGCTTTGAACTAATGCATACAACTCTTTATCGTATGTAGGATAGTTAACAACAACTTGGTTAAAAGTTTCAGAGTGGTAACAGATAGGCTTACGATATTGCATCAATACTGCACCCATGGCGTACCCGCTGACATTTGTCTCGATCTCGAAGGGTTGTTGAAGATTCGATAATGCTAATACTGGTGTGGTACTGATCTTTTCCTTCAAAGTGTCAAAAGTTTTTTGTTGCTTTCCTCCCCACTGAAAAGTGTTCTTCACACTGGTTAAGTCATGGAAAGAGGTTGTTATAAAAGAGAATTTTGAAATGAATCTCCTCCAGTACTGGACTGCACCTAAGAAGCTCTGTATTTCAATTACACTTTTGGGCTCAGGCCAATTCACAATTACATCAATCTAGGAAGAATCAATTTTCAATTATCCTCCTCCTACAATATGACCTAAGTACACGAGTGCAGTCTTACCAAATTCACATTTTGACAGTTTTACATACAACTTTTCCCTTTGCAAAGTATCCAATACTTACTTTGCATGCCTTACATGTTCATCCCAAGTCCTGCTAAATATAAGAATGTTGTCTAAATAGACAGTCACAAAATCATCTAGAAATGGCTTGAATACATCATTCATCACACGCATGACGGTTGTCGGAGCATTACAAAACCCAAACGACATAACTAACCAGTCAAACAATCCTTGTTTGGTTTTAAAGGAAAAATTCCATGCATCATGTTCTGCAACCTTGATTTGATGGTATCCACTGTGCAAATCCAACTAAGTGAAATAAACAACATTCTTTAACTGATTAAGTAAACAATCTATACGAGGAAGAGGGTATCAATTTTTCACCATGATTTTATTTAAGGCCCGGTAATCGACACAGATTCACCATGTGCCATCCTTCTTTGGCACCATCATGATCGGAGAACAACAAGGAGATGAGTTGGGCCTAATGACCCCTTGATCCAATAAGCCTTGTACCTGCTTTTTTTTCATCCTTGTCATCTCTACAACTGACATCCTGTACATGTCCACATTAGGAAGAGGAGAATCCTGCTGAAGATGTATTTCATGTTGGATTTCCCTCTTAGGAGGTAATCCATCTAGTTCCTGAAAAATATCATCATACATAGAAACAATATCAATTAATTCTTTCTTATGAGAAGGATCACATCCTTGAAAAGCGTCGGATGTTCCGACATTTTTTTCCCTTACGACCATGAGTACATATTTCTTATTAGTGTTTATGAGCCTCTTCATTTGTCCTGCACTAACAAGTGATGTGTTTACCCTCATGTTGTGGGCTCTAACATTATATTCCACTCCCCCCTTAGTAAGGTGATATTTGTTCTCATGACGAAAGAAGACTGCATTTCTATCATAAAGATAAGGACTCCTAGCACTATGCCACATATATCAAGTGATATAACATCCAAATCCACTTCATCAATCAACTTTGAAGCAATAGCAAATCTGACCCTACATTGCTTGGTGACATTAAGTTTTTCTTTATCACATATCCAACCAAGAGGATAAGGCTTTGGATGTGGTTTAGTTTCGAGATCTATCTTTTTGACAAGTGCTTCAGATATGAAGTTTACTTGGGAACCCAAATCAAATAATGTATCTATCTTAGTGTGTTTAGATACAACTCTTATATGAAATAATTTGTTCCTGTTTCTTTCATCATCATGAGATTCATTATTGGAATTTTAACTATCATGAAGGGAATCTTTAACTTGTACTCGAACCATTGTGATATTTCCTTCGTCTCCTAGATTAGAACCAAGATCTTGTTGCATTGTAACAACGGTCATTGTCTTCATGTTTCCATTGAACTGTTTCGGTCTCTTCTCTGCATGTAGTTTCCAACAATGTTCATCATCGTGACCATTCTTCTTGCAATGATTGCAAGATGGTCTTCCTTCTTCTCTCTTTACAATGGAGGTCTTTTTGTCCTTCCTTTTAAACTTCTTAATCTACTTATGTGGGAGATTGGAAGGCTTCTTTGTGGGATCTTCTTGAACATGCTTTCCCCTATTCTCAAGGTGAGTGGCTTGCACACAAACTTTGTCAAGACTGGTGGGGTTAAACAATAGAAAAGTATGACGACTATAACTGTGAAGTGCGCCAATATACTTCATTAAAGTTTCATAAGAATCCAAAGGAATGTTTAATGCAAGAGCTTTCTTCCTAAATTCTTTCGTGAAACTTTGTAAATAACTCAATGGATAAAATTGCTTCCTTATCGCTGATTTAAATTCCGACCACGAGGAAAGAACATTACCACACTTACTTGTGTCCTGAAGCTTTCTCTCCCACCATACGAGAGTGGTGCTTTCCAGCCGAAGAGAAGCCAATTGCACTTTAACTTCCTCTTCATCAATCTGTTGGACACGACAATATACTTCAACCTGTCAGATCCAATTATCTAGCTTTTCAGGATTAACATCTCCATTAAACATAGGTAAAGAAAATTTTACATCAAGCTTTAATAATGGTTTCTTAAAGGAATCTTTATGGCTAGAATGACGAGAATGATGAGAATGCTCAGAGGAATAAGAGCTATAACTTGATGGTGAAGATGGAGGCTCAGTAGGGTCTCCTGCAACCCCTTGATTCACTGTGTTAGCGACATTTCTTGTACAAGGATGTTTTCCTCTCCAATTTGAGGCCTCTGATGTAAACACATGGAAGTGGGATTTTGAAAGTCGGTCAGGAGAGTTTTATTCAAAGGCCGCAGCCATAAGCGTCAAGCACAGCGCACAAAGGAGATCCGTTTAGGGCCCAAGTCAAGCAAGCGAGCGCTCTGATTTCAACGTTCAGGATGCATCCAGGAAATCAGATCAGCGGTAGGCGGGAAATCGCAACTGGCAAAGTTGCGTCGAGGTTAACGCATTTGATAGCGCCCATCCATTCAAAGGGGACACCTGGCAGCAAATTGAGCCATCTCGGTGTTTCACCCATCGTGACTCTAAGGCGCAAAAGGCAGCTATGTTATATCCCGATGTGCGAGGTGTCGGGAAAGTCTCGGACCCGGGCCCACCGCAGCGTCAGGAGAATTCAAGACCGTTAGATCTCAGAAGGACGCGTGGCACCAGATCAAGCCGCCTCAGCATTTCGCTCGTCGTGATTTTAATCAGCGAAGGTTATCCCTTTCATATTCGCGAACGCCGAAAGCGAGAAGCTGGGGCCCGCGACGACACAAAGCATTTTCAACCGTCCATCAAAGAGGGACGCGTGGTGCGCGATTAGGCTTCTCGCCCCCTCGCCCCTCGCAACTTTGAAGATTAAGGACCAGCTCCTCGCAGCCGCGAGATGCGAAGTGCCGAGAAGATCTCAGTCGTCCATCAAAGAGGGACGCATGGTGTGCAATTAGGCTCCTCACCTCCTCGCCCCTCTCAACTTTGAAGATCAAGGCCCAGCTCCTCCCAGCCGCGAGACACGAAATGCCGAAAGTGCCTTTGAAGATAGGCACAAGGTCACAGCCCGTGGTCACTTGGGGGTGATAGAAAGAACTGTGCGAGGGCCGAAGCGCCGGGTTTAGCTGCAGAAGGGATCACTATGTTCTCCAGGTGCCAGTTCAACTTGATCTCAATTCTGATACCTGCTCGGAGTGAATGAAGAAGAAAGAGGGTGGTTGAAACCTCGCCTCACTCATTAATTGCAAGGTATGGATGTCCCGGCAGGAAGTCTGCCCGAGATGGTCCTTTGTACCGTTTTTCCCACAGAAGCCATGCCGATGTCCTCGACTCACCAGGGAAGTCTGCGCACGCTAATTCGACATTTAAGGGCTCAACTACCCCTTAGCATGAGCCATGCAGAGTTAAGGTGGCGTATGACAGAGGAGTGCAGGCTAGATTTGATTGAAGAGATGCCCCATCCTGAAAGTCTAAGACGCCTCTATTGGGCAAGTGTTTTTGGAGTACATATACTTAGTTTTGATATTTTTCAAAGGATCGATGGTAGAGAAAAGCTCCCGGTTGTAAAGTTTTAATGAAGCACTGTTATTCTAGTTATGCATGGACTTATGAAACTTCTTGCCTTATGAACGCCAATTTCTTTACATCTTTGTTATACTGTGTTAGAGCAACTCAGAATTGGAGGATCCAGTCGAGTTGTAGCTGTTATAGGATGATGGATCACTGTAATAGTTACGATGTTTCTAATCAGTTCTTGTGTTATTCCCAGCGCTGAGTGACTTGGAATTGGAGGATCCAGTCAAGTCCCCTTAAGTTTCGTGAGACCCTGAACCAAGAGGATCTTGTATTTAGAGTCTTTCTTCTGCAAACCGCTGAAAGCCTGCTGCCCAAAGCTGTTTGTCCACCCTCCCTATCAAGTCTTCCACCTGCTCACCTTTTAATCAACTTGTTGTCTGAAGTTAGGATTCCAGACCTCCTTTGTTCTTTGCGTACCAGATACAGTCCCTGAGTTAGAGTGATGTCTCCTCGAGTCTTTATCTCCATTCGGTCACCCCTTTATAAACAAATCGTGACATTAAACTGATGAGTGTCGGGCTCTGCTCCTGCGAGCAATCCAGGAGTGACTTTCGACGCTAACACACTGAAGCATTATCATCAGCTTGTGCTTCCTTTCTCTTACCTTTCTTCTTCATCCTCTTCTCATAGTCTCCATACATTCGCTCAACCATTTCTGACATGCGATAAAAGACCATATGGAAGTTTTTCTCTTGTTCATCATGCTTGTCCTCTTTTGCCATTTTCTTCCTTCGGGATGCACGACAAACTTTAGGATTGAAAGTATTAAGACTTCCTTCACCCTACTTACGCTTGGCCCTAGTAAGCATTCACACTCAACAATTCAAGTCAAAGATGACTGCTCTTATACCAACATGATCTGGGATCTTTTCATCGAAGTGACTTATAAGAATTGTATCAAATGAACATAAATTAAAGTGCACCATAAAGAAGGAAAAACTCAATAATGAAGAGACATAAGCATCAAATCTTAACATAAAAACTTGATAACGGACTTCCTCCCTGGTGGACTACGTCTCTGGGTCCTGCTCTCAAATGCATAGGCCTTTTTATTAACTCAACAAAAGAATTTGGGAAAATACATAAGTACACCTCATTTTGGAATTAAGTTGCAGAATCTTTGCTCATATAAGAAAACAAACAACGTCGTTAAATTCGTGGCGTCGAATTACCCAAAAATGACTGTCTCCACACCTCAATCCAACTCCTGCACTCCCAAGCCCATGAGAAATCTCGTCTCAGTTTCCATGCCTACAACCTGCAATCAATTCGATGTACTTTTCCTTGAAGAATGTGTCGAACTGTACCGTCGAGCGCCCTCCTCTCGTATATGGGAAAACTCAGCATTTGAATTAAATTTTGGATGGACTAACCAATGGAGTCGCTTGGCTCACTAGTTGGCAGATGCTATGTAAGGCATTTGGTCAGGGGGAGGTCTCGGGGTCAAGCCTGCGGGCCTCCCCTTTTGGGCTTGTATTTATAACAATATATATATGTGGTTTGAACCGCCTCCAAGTTTGAAGTTATCGTTTAGATTTGTTGGAGTTGGAAGGTTGGCCACCATATTTGGCGGGACCTCTGCCAAATTTGGTGGGTCTTTTTTTTATTTATGAAAATTCGGTTTCGGGCTCTCATTGGGCATTTTCCCACTGCCATGTGGCAGCCAACCATTGGCCCACGCCATTCACCTGTATAGTCACCCTGCCATGTCACTTGTCTGACACGTCAACCTACCATTTATGGTACATATTCCACGTGTGATATAGGTGGATATCGGTGGCCACCCACCTTTTCCAACTCGCTCAAAACAATTTTCTGGCAATTTTGGCAATTTACTATTTTTAGCAGTTTTAACTTTTGGGGCCATTTTGAGGGCCTAAATGAAGGTTTTTTGGGATCGAGCATCTCAATGATAGACAAAGATATCATTGATCCCCCAAAATGAATCTCATCGATGATACCTTTCCAACGGGCTATCGTGCACCTAAAACGGAGATCGTATGCAAAAGTTACGACTCCAAGAAGTTTATGTATTGACTTACCCAAACAGGGCCCACATGACTTTTGGCGCTTCATCTCCTAGGGTTAGGTTTTTGGATGTCTATGGTTTTTGACATTCATGTTTATTTTAAAAAGGCCTTGAGAGATTCATTGTAACCATCCTCTTGCCAATGTGAGTAGCCATCACATCTCTTCTCAGAGATAAGTTGTCACCATTCTAGCGAGTCTTTCACTCTGTATTTTTATAGTCTCTGTACATTTCTTTCATTAATAGAAATCGTGTATTACTGTATCTTTGTGTTTATGGTTGCATCTCTGATACATTTTTGTTATATTATTGGATATCCGTGATATCTCTTTGCATTTCTTTATTATATCTCCACTCTCATTTTGTGCCGAAAAATAATCTAGATCAGTGGTATCAGAGCATGCTACTCTTGATCATTTTTTTTTTCAGTGCATGTCCCCGATGAAGTCCGAGTATAGAAAGTTCGGTCTCTAGCTTATCTCTCTTGAAGACAATCACTCTCGCAGGCCCAAGAAACCCTCCATGGTGGAAGAAAAGAAAAACGACGGAGCAGACGATCCTATCAATATATTACTTGAGCAAGCTCTCACACGACAAAGGGACTGAATGATGGAGAATTTTTTCCACATCCTTCAACACCTACCGATAGCAACAGACACATCTTTATCAAACAACCACTTTGGAAGCACCTCTCCTTTCAAGGTATAGGTTAATTTTGATATTCCCGTATTTGAAGGTCAGATAGATGTGGATGCCCTAGACAAATGGTTAAATCTGTTAGAAGGTTATTTCTCTGTTCATAATTTTCCTGACAGGGAAAAGATTACCTTTGCACTCCTTAAAGCTCTCCCCCATGTCAAACATTAGTGGGAAACTTACTGGGAGCAAAGTTCCACAGAGGAGTCTGGAATATATGGGGTCGAGCCCATCCGAGATTTTTTTTATGGATGTGGTAAAGGAGAAGTATTACCCTGTTGGCAACTATGAAGACCAATACATGAGATGGACCACATTGCGACAAGAGAGGGGCCAAGCAGTTTCAGAGATCACCAATACCTTCCATACCTTTCACACCAAGTTGGGTATCAAAGATTCCAAACAACATTTGGTTCTGAAATACCGTGGGGCTCTACACAGATACATCCAAACTGAAATGGATTTTCTAGACATCTCATCACTCGGTGTTGCTTATTGATATGTTGTTAAAATTGAGCAGAAATTTAAGCACTAGAACAAACGGGAGTTTGGGTCTGCAAATCTTCAAAAACCAAAGTATGATAAAGACGACCCTAATAAACAGTCTCCCAAAAACCAGTCCAAGCCACATAAAAAGAAGGGTCGCGGGAAGACAAAGAAGGACACCGAAAAATAGTGCGATTTCCACAAAATCCCCTGGAACGACACCGAGGAATGTCGCTCAAAATAGTTATTGGTGGTCGATATCAAAGATAAGGAGCTGAACCCTGATTCGGAATCTGATTCTGAAAATACTAGTGAAAGACAGATCATCGATGCATACCCCACTGCTATTGTCGTGACCGCATCAATTCAACCAGAAGAACCAACAGATCTTGAAGAAGGGGAGCACCTTTTTCATTCACAGATGTGGGTGAAGGGGACCCCGTTGCATTTTATTGTTGATAGCGGAAGCCAGAAAAACTCATCTCAACAGAGGTCGTCAAACAGTTGGGATTGTTGACAACACCACATCTGCAGCCATACAAAATTTGGTGGCTTCACCAAGGACGAGATCTTCATGTCAGCCAGCAGTGTTGATTGTCATACGACATCCAACCCTTCACGGATGAGGTATTATGTGATGTTGCCCCACTAGATGTCTGTGATGTTCTCTTGGGCCAACCATATATGTGGAAGCATCAATTTGTTTATGAGTTTCGACCCCGTAGTGTCATTGTTAATTTGGGGGGTCATCTCTACAGAATACCAGAGGTAGTTCCAACTACTGTCCCACCTAAACAATGTCGCAAGGTAGTATCTCATACTACAAAATTCAGTTGCTTCACAATCTATTCAAAAGGTAAACATGAGGATATTGCAACTAGTGCAACCTCAGAGCAAGCACCTTCTATCCAACAGAAGAGGGTCGACAAGACTACAACAAAGCGTAAATATTCTGTCTGCACATAAACATCTCATGTAGCCCGACCGATTGAACAGATTCAACCTCGCTAGCAACAGGTTCGTGACAGCCTTCCACAAACCAAGCAACGTGACGTCTCCAACAAGGCAAGCAACTCAACAAGATTCTGATTCAGAAAATGCTTCCCCCTCTCCCCTGGGAACTCAACGCAATGGAGACCATTGCTTCCTAAGGAGGGAGGATTGATCTAGGTGGATATCGGTGGCCACCCACCTTTTCCAACTCGCTCAAAACAATTTTCTGGCAATTTACTATTTTTAGCTGTTTTAACTTCCAGGGCCATTTTGAGTGCCTAAATGAAGGTTTTTCAGAATCGAGGTTTTCAAAGAATCTCCTCGATGATACCTTTCCAATGGGCTATCGTGCGCCTAAATCGGAGATCGTATGCACAATTTATGACCCCGGGAAGTTGATGTACTGACTTACCCAAACGAGGCCCACATGACTTTTAGCGCTTCATCTCTTAGGGTTAGGTTTTTTGATGTATAGGGTTTTTGACATTCATGTTTATTATAAAAAGGCCTTGAGAGCCTCATTGTAACCATCTTCTTGCGAATGTGAGTAGCCGTCACATCTCTTGTCAGAGATAAGCTATCACCATTCTAGCGAGTCTTTCACTCTGTATTTTTACAATCTCTGTACATTTCTTTCATTAATAGAAATCGTGTATTATTGTATCTCTGTGTTTATGGTTGCATCTCTGATACATTTATGTTATATTATTGGATATCCGCGATATTTCTGTGCATTTTTTTATTATATCTCTGGTCTCATTTCGTGCCCAAAAATAATCTGGATCAACGTGTCTACCACGTCCTATACGACCTGCCACATCAGCCTGCCATGTATGGTATGGATGCCACGTTCCATACAACCTTCCACGTTGTTGTACAGACTGCCACGTGGCACTTCCTCATTGGTCCACATGTTGACTGAAAAATGCCAAAAATGAGTGACACGTGGAAGCCTCTGGTGCTGCCACGTCACCATGATGATGTCAACATGACACATGTCATCCTTTGCGTATACCATGTACAGTGTACGGATGTTGATGTCATCCATAGTGATGCTGACGTCGGCAGTACAGATGTTGACTCATCCCTACTGACTGGGATAGGTTGACCAAAACTTTGACCGCAAATATCTTTTGCTCTGTAACTCTGTTTGACAAGTTGTTTACGCCGTTGGAAAGCTTATGACGCACTCTTCACGATGATGCCATTTTCACTGAGTTCTGAGGACTTTGAATTTTTGCCCTTTCTCTATTTGTTGAGGCCATTCTGAGCTTCTTGAGTTGCTTCTGTGAATTATGAGTTGTCCTTAGTCTTCTCTGGATCCTTTTTGGATCAACATGGAGAAGGATGAAGGTAGGAGTTATGTCACGGAAGGTGATAAAATGAGTTGATGGAAGACGGTACACCCATTCCATTATGGCGAGGGGTAGTAATTACAGTCACACAGATGAACTCGTGGGCAACAGTCAGAAGGACGCTTTGGATCAAATGGGGTGAGCATGTAGAGGGAATGGCAAAGCGCAAAGAAGATTGGTTGATGACGGTTCCAGACCTTTGTTTGGTTTTTTGCATGACCAAAGTACAATGGTCCAAGCGAGACGAGTACTCCCCAAGTACTCTCATCATTGCTCCTTGTTTCTTCTTGTAAATTGGCCTTTCTCTGTTTGTTGGATATTTTTATGAATTCACCAGTGGATTTATTTTGGGGGGTTTTAAATAAGTGCTCTATGCTTTCCTCCCAAGTATCATTGTCACCTCGATCTCTCCTTAGGTTATCTCTGGATTGTTTCCTTCACTTTTTCCTCGAATTTTCTCATGGGCTTCATCCACTGTCCCCTCAGTGGATGCCTCTTTCTCTAAGCCTCCTCAATTCTCCTCATTCTCTCGTCAAGTTCTGTCAGGGAGAAGTTTCTTCCCTTCCCCTCTTGGGTTTTGGTGCGTCCCCTCTCGCACCACACTCTACAGGTGTCGCCTCCCTGCGTGTAGTATGGAGAAAATGAAAAATTCTCTCAAATTGTCTAGGAACACAAACTCTCTAGATTATGTTCCAGGGCAAGGACAACAAGATTTAGAGAAGGAATGTTCAGGGTGCCAACGAATGAAAATTCATTTGGGAGCAATCAACTCCACGATGACCTTTGAGTTGGAAACTCTCTTGCAACATCGTCACCTTATTGATAGATTGCATGATGAAGTGGTTCAATAAATTTGTATACTCTTAAATGGTGCAACATGAATTTTGATCAATTGTTAATGCGATAGATCTTATTGCAAGGCTGAAGCAACCAATAGTAAAGTGCTTTCAACAACCACCAATGTTGCAAAAAATATGGATAATGCTATGAGTAATTGATCCACCATAATATTAATTTTATTAAATTCATGCTCATGCCTAATAACAAGGATGACATAGCTTCAAAAGAAAATCCCAGACCCGTCGGATATGGAGCTGTGATCAGAAACTCCAAAGGAGAAATTCTAATGCTGACTGCAGGATATTTGGGAGAAACCACAAACAATGTCGCAGAGCTGACAGGCTTACTACAGGGCCTACGACAGGCAGCAACCCTGGCCAACCACACAATCATCCTAGAAGGGGACTCACAAATCGCCATCCAACTAATCACTAAGATCCTACATGGGGGAAATCCATAAAAAATCTCCCCCAGCTGGCGCCTCGCTGGACTCCTTGAGGACTTCAAAAGCCTGCTTGGGCATAACATCAGTGTTATTCCCTCCCATGTCAAAAGGGAGGCAAACAGAATGGCTGATCACCTAGCAAATGAGGGAGTACAAACAGAGACAGAACAAATAATTTGGGACGCCAGAAGCAACGACTCCTCCGCTCTATACAATTGTTGTCAACTCCTGGCCAACAAAGATTACCCAGCCCCGGATGGGGTGACACGCGGGCAAGAGGGACCACGTGGAGGCGGCATGGAAGAGGCCATTTATAATGGCTCTCACCACACACACAACCATTTATGAATGGCACTACCTCCATCAGCCTCCGTTCTCTGATGGGGCTTCGCACGAGATTTTGCAGCACGGGAAGCCAGAGCATTAAGCTCCTGGCTTTAATGGCAGTCATTATAATTTGTCCCTCCAGCAGCATTGACGGAAATCCCCGGGTGAGTTCGAAGCTTGTAGTGCAGCGGTGCAGCTGCGGTGTTGTTGGCGTTCTGGCTTTACTCCTTTCTCCTACTATGCCGAAGCTGAGAGGGAAGCCTCGTAGGGGAGCTGACTGGTACGCTGCAGACTCTAGAAGAAAAAGGCACAGGAACTTTCAGCGAGCAATGAGAGTGGCTGGGCAGAGACGACGTCGGGCAAACATAGCAGCAGGTTCGCCCCCTAGAACTCTCGTGGAAGAAGACCCGGACTTGGAACTCCCTTCAGACTTCTCGGAGAGCAAAATGTTTACTGTACCCGACAATTGGGATCCCCCGACTTGTTTCGTTGCAGTAGAAGCTCTGCCCTGCTTCACAGGAGGTCCAAGTCCTTGCGCAACGCAAAGTGGCGAGCACGACACCTGCGTGGTAGAGGAGGAGCCACCGAACAGTCCCATAGAATTGAAGACAGTCACGCAGGTGCTGGGACAAAAGGAAACAAAGAATGAGCCGCAGACATCGCCCTCGCCACCCCTCCTGCACCCGGAGCATTTGCAGTTGATTTTCGAGATTCGAAACCTGGTTGATGACCAACTCTTTAGAGCAGTCCGTGTCAGCCAGCGCTTGGACATGCTCTACGTGGCCTACTCCAGAACCACTCCGCGACAACAATGCCCAACCTGCTCTTAGCCATTCGCCATTCCAGCCAGCAGTGGAGAAGTGAAGGACGCTCACACACACTCCGGCGATTAGGTTTTCTTCTGTCTTGCCTGTCTTCCAAATCTTTTTATGCAGTCGTTTACCAGAGCGGTAGCTCTGTAGCTGTTAGCATGGTTAGCATTAGAACTGTAAGCATTAGCTCAGTAAGACTGTTGTCAATTTTGAATGGACACCCTGGTTTCCTATGGGCAGGGTGGTGTAGCGAACTCTTTTCCTGTGAATGCTACTATGGGCAGGACATCTATCTTGGTTTCCTACATAGGCAGGACAACTGACGCCTGCGTGCCACTTGTAATCCTTTTTAAGTCATAATATAAGAGGTTCCGCTCTTTATTTAAAAAAAATAAAAAGGATGACATCGCCATAATATTAATTTTATTAAATTCATGCTCATGCCTAATAAGCAGGATTACGTCATTATTTTACAACAATGTTTGAAAAAATATGAATAATGTTATGAGTAATTGATCACCATAATATTAATTTTATTTAATTCATGCTCATGCCTAATAACAAGGGTGACGTCATTATTTTAAGAAATTTCATGGAAAAAAAACATGATAAAAGAAATGAAATGGAAGAAAAGCATTGACCTTACCTAACAAACTCAAGCTTTAACATTGGTTTGACATAACAAACTTTAATACTAATTTTACATAACTGACTACATGAACCAACCAAGAATATCAACATATATGCACTCAAAAAACTAAAGATGTTATTATTATTTAAAACACACATTTTATTTTCAAAAAACAAAAAATAAATATTAATATTTAATAAAATATTTTTTAAATCTAATAAATCAATCAAAACTTTTTTATATTTAAAGCAAATATTTGTAGTGAGGGATATTCACAGACCGCACTGTCTACATTTGTCTATCGACTCCGAGAAAAACCAATGAGATGTGAAAATTAAGGTTTGATAATTAATAATTTGTTTTTAAGGATTTATTAATAATTTTTTTGGTGTGATCACTATTAATGAGTTGGTTTTAATATGGGTTTTAAAGAGTTGGTTGGAAAAGGGTTTTGTAGAGTTATTAGGTATTAAGAAAAATCTAATGTTAATCTTAAAATTAAGTTTTAATAATTGTTATTATTTATAAAGTTTTATTAATAAATTTTTGAGGTTTGATCTCTTTTATGATATTAATGTTGAAATTTAGGATTAGTTGGAAGGGTAGGGTAAAAATACTTTAAGAGATATACTATTATTAGAAGATTAGTAATATGGGTTAAAGTTCTTATTTCTAAAAAGTTTATAATAGTATTAAGAATTTGATATTGGTAGTAATAATAAAATTAAGGTAAATAAAAGAATGCATAATTAGTACTTAGAGTGGATAAATGAGGAGTAATGAGATTACCTCTAAGTTTATAGTAGTATTAAGAATTCGATATTGGTAGTAATAATAAAATTAAGGTAAAGAAAAGAATGCAGAATTAGTACTTAGAGTGGATAAATAAGGAGTAATGAGATTACTCCTAGGATTTATGGTTTACCAAAAAAATCCCAAAAATGGAATTCCTCTTAGACCTATAGTCAATACAATTGACTCCTCCACATATGAGCTAGCCAAACATGTAGTTAAGATCCTAGGGTCCTTAGCAGACCATACAGACTCCTTCATGAAATACTCAAACAAATTCATCAGTATTATCGGGAATGAGAAGGTGAAACCTGAAGACATCCTCATAAGCTTTGATGGTGTCTCCCTATTCACAAAAATCCCCCTATATGAGGCTATTCAAGTTGTCAAAGAAGTGATTGATCCGAAAACAACAAAACTTGCCGAGGTCTGCCTCCGTTGCACATTATTTAGCTATCAAGGAGAATTTTACGAACAAACTAGCGGCGTAGCAATGGGATCTCCACTTTCTCCCATTGTTACCAATCTTTTCATGGAAAAAATTGAGAAGAAAGCGTTAGACTCCTACCCTCTGAACCATTAAGATGGAAGAGATTTATTGACAAAACCAATGTACTTTACCCCCACGGGAAAGAGAAGCTAGATAAATTCCTCCAACATATTAATGACATTTCAAAGGATATACAATTCACAATGGAACTTGAAGAGAATGGTAGCATTCCATTTCTAGACGTACTAATCAACATGCAAGAGGATCGAAACCTTAGACATGTGGTCTACAAAAAGAAGATCCACACAAAAAACTATCTTCATGCTAGCTCCCATCATCACCCCACCCAAAAGTTAGGGGTTCTCGACACCTCAGCCATAAGGGCCATAAGAATATTCGATGAAGAGCACCTGGAACATGAGAAAGATCACTTCTCAAAAGTCTTTAAAAACATAGGTTACAAGGACAAAGACATTAAGAATGCAATAAGGAAAGCCTTGGAAAAATCAAGCAATATACCTCGTTTCCTGAACAACCAGAACCTAGGTTTGACCGCCTACCTTCCTTATATCCAAGGAGTGACTGATATGATTGTGAAAGTCCTGAGCAAAAAAGAGATTAAGACCTCTTTCAAACCACTTTAAACCATCAAACAGAAAATGAGATCTGTTAAAGGCAAGCTTGACCATCATAAATGTAAAGGAGTATACAAAATAGAGTGTTCATGTAGAAAATGCTACATAGGTGAAACTAGGCGTTCCCTTCAGATTAGGATTAAAGAACATGGCATTGACTTCAAGAATGAAGGTACTTGCACGTCAACATTAGTCGAGCATTCCCTTAATACAAAACACCACATACACTTAAAAGACACCAAAGTTTTAGCAAAGGAAGATCACCTCTTTAAACGACGAATTAGGGAAGCAATTGAAATTATCAAGCATCCCAGTAACCTAAAGAGAGACAATGGTCTAGAAATCAGTAGAAGTTGGATTCATTTGCTCCACGATAGAAAGAATAGGTAAGAAGAAGCAAGTTTGTTCCGGTTTCTTATGTTTTTCCTTGTTCTTTGATTGTTTGTTGTCTAAGAGTTGTCCCCACCTCTCTCTTAGACCCCCTCTAACTTTGTTCCCTCCTTATAATTTCTTTTTGGATTAATAATAGATTTTCCTAAATACCTAATAATTTCCTAAACTATTTACATTAATTCTCCCTTAAGATATTTTAATATTTTTAATTTCCTCATATTATTCCTTGTATTAGTAATTAACCCCTCCATTTTATTATTACTACTAATATTAAAATTCTTAATACTATTATAATTTTTTTAAGAAATAAGGATTTTAACCCGTAATACTAATATTCTAATAATAATATATCTTTTAGAGTATTTTTATTCTACCCTTCCAATTAACCCTAAATTTCAATATTAATATCATTAATAGAAATCAAACCTCAAAAATTTATTAATAAAACTTTATAAATATTAATAATTATTAAAACCTAATTTTAATTATAATTTTAGGATTAATAATAATTTTTCCTTAATACCTAATAACTCTATAAAATCATTTTCCAACAAACTATGTAAAACCCTAAATTTCAATATTATTATCATTAATAGTGATCACGCCTAGTTTTTTTATTAATAAATATTATTAATTATCAAACCTTAATTTTCATTATAATTTTTAGAGTTTTAAACCGTCCACTCTGAGATTGTCTTCTCTCTTTAGTATTTATTACTGCTCTCTCTCTCTTTTTTATTATTTTTAATCGGAGATCAAGGTAGCCAGCAGTCCCAAATATAAGTACCCGGATTCAACCAACTTCAAACAATGAAACCCACACCAAGCAGGGTCGTTGCACATATAATAATAAATGTAAATAAAATATATTAAATAAAAAGACAACATTTAACCGCAAAAACTTTATACATTTTCACAAAAGAGAACTACAACTAAATAAGTTCATCATTTTTTGGCACTAAATAAGAAAAATGATAACTAAATGATATGCAAATTTGTTTTATTAAACTTTTAAGTTTATACTACACAATTTATTAAAATAAATATAAGTTAAGTTTTATTTATTTTAATTTTTAAACATTTAAAAAAAATTAAAATAAATAAATGTTTTTTTTCTTGAGATTACATTGTTCACTCTGATAAGCTCCTTTAAGAGGATGACATTTACTTTAAAAAAATTTAGAGTAAAAATTCAATCAACAACATTGTTTACGTCATTACAATAATGTATTTCTCGAGAGTTTAACATGTCACTTGTAAGAGTTGGATATAGGTGGGGAGGATAACAATCATTCTTCCCAATCAACATGGATGGAGAAGATAATAATCATTCCTCACAATCATCATACCTAAACTCAATTAACAAAAAATAAATAAATGCTTTTGGAAAAAAAAATTAAAATAAATATTTATGAGAGATATTATCCATTTTACTTATTTATGTAATTTTTTTTTATTAAATAAAAAATAAAATTCAATTAAAAAAAAAACTTTGCTCAATTTCATATTAAATAAAAGAGAATGAAAGCTAAATAACTTCATTATTTTTTTTACATTGAAAAAAAAAACTATAATATTTAAAAATTTATTAAACATCATGAGTTTTATATTTGTATATTTTAAAATGAATTAAATAATAATTGATTGTGTTTAATTATTCATTTTTTTTTTTTTTTTATCCAAATCTTTTATAATATATCATTATTACTATTAAATTAAGAAACTTAAAATATTACTATTAAATTAAGAAACTTAAAATAAAAGATGTAGTAAAAGGCTAAACATTAAAATATAAAAACAAAATGTTGTCTTGGTAGCATTCAAAGTAACGGAGCAAAATTTACAAAAGTTTACACTCATTGAAAAAGACTCCTAAAACATTAAATGCTTTGATAAACATACAAACTTATTGAAAAGCACAACCATTAATTGCTTCTTCATACCCACTATTGGTAGGAAGTGAGTTACGATTTTAAGGTCCATATCTTCTAGTATTTGATGCATTGTGTCTTTTTTTTTAGGTTTGTCTCGACAAAGTTTGTGGACATTCTATGGTTGGGAGTTACTGAGTGAGAATCTTTACTCACATTGATAACTATGTATCTCAACATATTACACTCAACCTCCACTTCATCGATTTTTTTCTTTTGTTGTACAAGGACATTTTCAGGATTATAGTTGTATGTGAGGTGCAATGGTGTTCATTCTTGTGGACCTTAGAGATCATTGAGAAAAGGGAAGATCTATTGCAATAAATTGACTCCTCATGTCTTCTCAATACCCTCCTAAATTCTTGTGCTTCTCTGTAATCCATATGAATAGACAACCTCAAAAAACAATAAGACAAGAGTTTAATTGATGAGTTACAAGAGAGGGATCCCGATGAACTCTCTATTTCCAATACTCAATGAGAAAGCCCCTTGTCCACAAATAAGTACCAAATAACTAGAATTTCCCAAAGCTAAGAAACATGATGACTCATGAGTCAATGCTCAGAATATACTAGAGGGAAATCACCCAATAAAACTCATAAGTGTAGAGAAATACCAGGTAGCGTGAAGGGCATATGCCAGAAAGAATCCTGAAAAATCTACTAGAGCCACACACAAAACCACACCCAGAGCTAATGAGACAAGAGTAATCCATATGAATAGACAACCTCAAAAACCAATAAGACAAGAGTTTAATTGATGAGTTACAAGAGAGGGATCCCAATGAACTCTCTATTTCCAATACTCAATGAGAAAGCCCCTTGTCCACAAATAAGTACCAAATAACTAGAATTTCCCAAAGCTAAGAAACATGATGACTCATGAGTCAATGCTCAGAATATACCAGAGGGAAATCACCCAATAAAACTCATAAGTGTAGAGAAGTACCAGGTAGCATGAAGGGCCTATGCCAGAAAGAATCCTGAAAAATATACTAGAGCTACACACAAAACCACACCCAGAGCCACACACAATACCACATATAAAAGTATACACAAAATATGCCCTTCCCTTGAGGGCCAATACTAATAACAGATTCCTTCTTCACACCTCAAGGCAAATTTTGACAAATTTAAGTTCCAGAGGATTGACCGAAGTCGAAGAGAAGGTCTTACCATGTTTTCTCGGGCAATCTTCCCCTTTGCTTCATGAAAAACACCTTCCTCATTGCAAACCATTATTCCACCTTGTCGAAATAGTCCTTCAACAATGAGTTTAAAAGATGAAGCAACCATTAGTTCGTCCATGCAAGTGAGGGAAGTGGATATCCTTTCAAATCTATAATTTATACTTGAAATCCGATGTCAACGATTTACTAACACATGGCAATTAGTTGCCATGCTGAGTGTCCTTGTCTTCATTATCAAAGGTTACTAGTGATGTTAAGGAATGGGGTAAAAACACCACCCCTTATTTTTTGAATAACTCCATGACTACATATGACTGCTTTTTTGGCCAATGAATCCACCTAATGATTATGTTCTCGAAAAACTTGATAAAATGAAACCTTGTGAAAACTACCAATATCCTTTTGGACTTGAACTATGATTGAAGCAGGTTTGTTATCCTAGAGAACTGTTTTCAAGACCATAAGATTGATTACTACACTTGAATCTTCGATGACAATCAAAGAGCTTGGTTTGGTGATCTAAAAATATGACGAAGACTTGATAAACTTGATTAAATTAAATTTGCAAGTGAAATGTTATGTGTTTAATGCAACAGGATCAATTTGCAACACATATTAAATGATTACTTATGTAGAAATAAGCATAGACAGCATCATAAATCATTGAACATAAGACATAAACACAGCAACTTGATAAAGGAG
>ML793805.1:118061-135648 GCA_009831015.1 Picea engelmannii
GGTTAGCGGAGTTGTATTAAGGTTTATGCAATGGGGGGAGGTCCCGGGGTCAAACCCCGCGGACTCCCATATCATTTTAACATATAATATGAACCAATATTTCAAGGACACGTGTCACCAATAGGTTGGACCACGTGTCCACATCTTATTGGCTACCTTTGACACGTGTCAACACCCAATTCGCTGATAATCAACCAATATCAATACGCCACATCAACAAGCTGCCACGTCACCATGACGGTACGGCCCTCCACGTGGCCGTACGGACTGTACGGACAGGTACAGTCAACACCCCTATTTTGACCTGTTTGACTTGGCGATAAAATCGCGATATCTCCTCCATACGGACTCCATTCGCGAAAATAAATATACCGTCGGAATCAGGAAAACTAGACAGACGCAATGGCACTATTTTCGTCTCAATCCGAGCACTTTGAAAATTGAGCAAATTTTGATCCCCTGATCATTTGGATTCTTTTGCTAAAAGGATACCTTGGTAAAGTGCATAGGCCTCTACTTGGTTATTTGTAGCCTTTCTAACGCCCCACACATATGAATTTTCTATATTTCCCTCATAATATAAGATGATCCCCCCCTCATCTACCACCCTTGGGTTTCCTTTGGATGCCCCATCAAAGAAGAGGATGACGGATGTTTGGTAATGTTTCCATCTCTAGGATTCTTTCTTACTCGTTCTCAATTTCCATGCTATGCCATGATTTGGTTTTCTCTGAATTGGATTTGTTCATTGAGCAAAAAGAGAGAATTATTATATCCACCTTTCCTCATTTGAGTCCAAAATTTGATGTGTTGAACTTGCATTGAACTTTGCGATGATGAATGATGCAAGAAGGCCTTTTGCTCTAACTGCTACAACTCTTGGGGTATCTTGTTCCTGTTTGAATATAATCTTATTTCAAGCTAACCAAATTTTCCAACAAAGGTATTTTGGTAGAGCCATCCAAAATCTTCTAAATGTGAATTTATTTTTAAGAGTTCCCCTAAAATTTTTACTCCACAAAGATAACATTTCTTTCCATGAGTTGGGCATGTGCAGTGGGTGATTGGTTTCAACAAAGGCATAGAACCAAACCTGACTAGAGAAGTGACATTCAAACAAGAGGTGGCAGACCATCTCTTTTGTCTAGAGGCCTAATGCATATCAAGATGGGCCTTGGATCCCCCTTTTTTGTGAGTTCTCAGCTGTCAGAATCTTCCCATGAACCATTAACCAACAAAATATGTTAACTTTTGGGATGCCATCTGAATGCCAAACATGCTTCTAGATGGTTGAGCACTTAGGGAAAGGTGAAGATTGAAGCTAATGAAGATACCCACTCTTTTGTAGAATACTATGATTTTCCCCATCCCCACTTATCAGGAGTGGAGAAGTCCTCATCTGCACATCCTTTAAGAGCCGTGAAGAAAGAAGGGATGGGGTTTTTCAAGTGGGGAGGAGGCGGTTCTAATGTCCACCTAATCCAATGATCTAACATTTCATATCACTTTGAAATATCAAATAGAGTTTTGCATTTTTAGTTATCCATCCAGATTTTTAATGGGAGAATATCTTGATTCTATTCCAGAGGCTTATTACCCATTATTCCATCTTTTCATATATTGACCAATCACCCATTTCCTGGGATCCAAGTTATTTTGGATTGGACAATGGGAGCAACAACCTTTAATAGTTTCCAAATACATTATCATAGTCTATTTACTAATGGACAATCGATGCATCAATTTCGATCTCTTTTGAAATATTTCTTGACAAGGACCCTCTTCCACCAATCTAATTTGTTTGCTATCATTCTCCGAATAAGATTCACCCCCATAGCCATGTTCATGAGTGAAGGGTCTTTAATCCCCAAACCACCTCTATCTTTTGGATCCCATAACAATATTCTGGTTAATCAAATGGAATTTTCTTGTGTTTGTTTTTTGTCCTTGCCATGAGAATTTTCTCACCTATTGAGCAATTTGTTGCATAATTCCAACTAGAGAAAGCATCACTGAGCACTGAAAAATTGGGAGAATAGAAAGAACCAACTTTATAAGGAAAAATCAACTTGTCAGGTTTAACCATTGGGAGCCCCACTAGTGAAGTTTTGATTTGATTTTGTCGATGGCATTATTCAATGGTCGAGCTGAAGGGTTGCTCAACAAGATATGCATTTCTAAATATTTGAATAAGGTCTGTGACTCTTGACAAGGGAACATGATAATGCGACATATGACATAGAGAAGTTGGGGACTAACGTTCTAGCCAAACAAATGAATTTTTATATTATTTATTACACCCCCCCCCCCTCCCCCATGAGTCACTGGTAAAAGGTCTAGGATCTGCTTAAATTTTTTAGCAATGACTAAGGAAGCTCCACCCAAAAGTAGAGTGTTGTCTACAAATTGTGAGTGATTTATTCTTTTAATTCCTTGAACAATTTCAATCCTTGGAAAATCTCTAGATAACCTTTCACCTTCTAATTTTTTTTCTTAGTGACTCTGCCATTATGATGTAGAGTAAAGAGGATAGAGGGAAACCTTGTCTCAACCCACGACTTCCTCTAAAGAAAGCCTTGGGTCTCCCATTAACCAAGGGGGTTATCCAAGGATTGGTAATACATGAAGAAACCCATCAAATGAAGGAAGGACAAAAACTATTTTTAAACTACAGATAAAACATAAAGAAATGTCTTCCGCGTTAAAATCATTCACCGTGTTGATTTTTTAATCATTCGTTTGTCTTTATTTTCCCTGCTTGAATGGATAACTTCCTGTACCATGATGATTTTGTCCACATATGTATCCATTGCACAAAACCACCTTGATTTTAGGATATGACTTTAGAGAGAGTGTCTGTAATAACCCTCCCTATGGTTGTTATAAATCTATGCTTGCTGCTACAATATCCTAGTGATTTTATGGCACAAGAATTTCGCCAAACACTTGAAAAACAAACCCAAAACTCATTGTACTAATCCTTTTACTGTTGTTGTTATGTTTTAAGAGTGTTACTGGTTCCATAATTTTCACAAACACTTAGTTTCCATGCTCAAAACCCAATACAAAACCCCTTCATTTATGTTGTTGTAATATTAAGTGTATATTCTGGTTTATACATTTTGTCAAACACTTAGGTTGTAGGATTCAATCCATTGTAAATCACTTCTTATTTCCATTGTTTGTGTTTTATTGTTTGTTGGTTTAGTTCCCTTGATATGGTTTGCAAATGCAACACAATGTTTGATGCCAAATATGTTCTTATTTGCTTTAATATAGAAAACAAGAAGTACAAGATGATATCACAAACAACAACCCATACACCAACAAGGAAATATATATAAGATTTGATCTAGACTTACTAAACTCGACATGTTATTGACACATGGTAGCTTTGGAGGTACAGTTTGGCCTCTCCAAATGAAGAATAATCCTCCCACAAAAACAAAGTTGTCCACTACAACAAACTCGACTCCAAACAATGTAATTATACCCATCCACAAGGGAAATTGGTCCAACCATAAGGAATTTGGTCCTGCAAGCCCCAAACAATATAAATCTGCTCACCAAAAAGAGAAACTCCCCCCAACATCCAACAACTCGGCTTAGCAAGGCAAGGATTCGACCTAGCAAGAGAATGGTGACCTCACTTGAGAGAAAAACGACCCTTCAACAAATATTTTGGTCCAACAACTAGAGGTTTCAACCCAACATAGAAACTCAGTCCCAAAAACAAATTTAACCTGCATAAAAGAAGGAATTGGACCTCTATGGAATGAATACGACCTTTCTTGAGTAGATATTGATCCTCTCCAAGGGATACTCTACATGCACAAGTTGAAACCGACTTCCACACAAGAATTTCAACCTCCAGGAATTTAACTCAACTTGCACAAGAGAATTATGGCTTCTACAAACTCGAGCATGTTATAAAAGATGGATCCAACTCCTCAAAAATGAAAGAAAGTGGAAGATCTGAATTATTTTCCCCACCAAATGGCTAGGATGGATCACTTACCACCGAAACCTCATTAGCTAGGGTGAAATCTTTCACCATCGAAACCAATCCAAACCCCCAAAGGCCCTAAGAGATTTCCAAATCAATATCAAATAATCATCAACATAATGAGAGGAAATGAGTCTTTACCTCTTCTTTACACCTCTTTCATCTTTTTCCTTCAAGTGACTTTTTAATTCATCTTTAATATTTTCTCCTAAAATCATTTTATTAATTTAATAAACATTTTTACTCCAAAAAGTGATTTATTTGAATTTAAATATTTTCCGACCACCAAAATTCACTTTTTCATCATCTCAACATTTAGAGGTTTTTCTCCCGATTCCAACGAGCTATTACACTAAGGTACCTCTCTTGGATAATTTATTAAAATTACATCCTTAGTGAAATCCATTAATTAATGCTCAATAATACTCCCAAATTACGGGAACAATAGAAATGAAACAAAATTGAAATATGATTACACAGGAATGATCCTGATGATGAAAAATTATAAGTGGACCATTGAAAGTATCAAGTAGCTCCTCTAAACCCCATGAGCTCACTAGTAACATCCAATTACCCCTCTGATCATGCTAACACAAACTCTTAAAGTCATGTCCAACTGTAGAGCAAGGGAACTCGAAAATGGGGACATTATAGTACTCCCTTCCCAAAGATTGTTTGTCCTCAAACAATGCCATCACAACCATACTATCGATAGGATGAACTTTATCAAGTGGTCGTAGCTCAATTAGTTGGGGTGGGGAGGAGAAGAGTTTTCTCCTCCCCACCCATGTTCGAGTCTCACCTATGCGACATGTTTCTCTCTATGAGCCAATATTCTCGAAATTCTTGACGTTCCTATGTTCTTTGGATTTGGGGGAGGGGATTACTGCGGACATATCGAGCTTCGCGCCGTGAACCATAAAGGAAAAAAATCAATAGGATGAACCAAACTGAAACTGAGAATGATTCCAGGTTCCTAAACCAACCTGCACTACAAGGAAAAGACTTTGTAGCGGAGGTTATAACAAAGTTTTTTAATATTATAAAATTGGCAAAAATTGTCAAAAAAACCTCCGCTAAAACATATGTTTTCAATAGCGAATGTTTTTGCAGAGATTATAACATAACTTCATTATAACTAAAAAAATATGGGTGGCCAAAGGTTTTAACGAATGTTTTTCTAATATACATGAATGTAAATTGAAATACATAATATACATGAATGTAAATTGAAAAACGACGTACCATACAAAGAATTGACTCTTGAATGATACACATTATTTCAAAACCAAATCTCATGCCTTCTGTCAACAACTCTTCCATTGGCACATTTCCATACTTTGTTTCCTACAAGTTTTATACCCATAATAAATCATAGATTTAATATAAAGGCTTTTTTGTTCCATTAATTATAAAATGAGAGAAGTAAAACAACATAAATACTTACAAATTCCACAATTAATTTTTGATATGCCAGCATATACTCACAACCCATAATTAACCCAATGTCGATCAATTCTTCCGATGGCTCTTCTTTGTATGTTAGCACCTGTTTGAAGACATTCAAAGATGGTTGTTGTGAAACGACTTAAAATATACAAAAATGAAATCTTAAGTTGTTATAAGGAGATAACAATTACTCACAAACTTTGCTATCAACCATTTTCTTAATTGTCATCCTGTTTAATGTGTTGAATGGGTTCCATTTTGTTTTCTTTTCTGCAAGAAAATACTTGAAAATTAATATTTAATGCTAAATTATTTATTTATATGTACATAATAGAAGAATTCAATGATTACATACATTTGAAGCACTTTGTTGTTGAGATGGCTCCTCCCGCAATGCAATTATGTTCATTTCTTTGACCATCTCCTTGTACACTTTTTTGGACATTCCTACTGACATATTTCAGATATCAGCTCGTTGATCCTTTAAGATTTTCATAATCTTCTTGAAAAAAGTAATATGACAATAAACTAATTTTATATTGATATATGAAAACTAAATATAACAAAATTGATATTAATAAAGGAAGGTTTTGTAGTAATATATACATATTCTAGAAAAACATTTTTAGGAATATTACTTTTTGAATGATTCTTTTTTGTTATTGTATGTTTTTGCTATTGGAAGTCTGACAGGTTTCATTGACCATTGCTCTGGAAACACTTCCTGTAGTTGAGATATAACCTGGTTCTTGGAATCATTGGATTGATTTCTGTATTTTAAGTGGAAAGTACGTCTATACGTTCGTTCCACTATATCCTTCATAGTTTTGTAAAAGTTTTTCCCCCTTTCATTAACCTCAAGCACCACTCCAAATGAGCTAAGGACCAATTCATCATCATTTACATCTTCTATAATTTTTATTTTCTTAGGATGACACTTCGTTCCTTCGTTGTTGGTCCCTATAGAACATTAAACATATGTGAATCAATAGATTGTTTGAAACATGTTATATAATATTCTTAGGTATATTATTAGTGAAAATGCAAAAAAGAACTCATATTGAATAGTATTTTTTCATTCACTTGATTCGTCCTTTTGCAATTTTTCCATCAAACTTTTACGCTCTTCTGCACTTAGATCACGAAGAATCTAATTGAGCTTCCTCATTTTGTGGCTCTGCATGACACACACTAATCAATACATATTAGTTAAATTTACATATAGTTCAAACATATTAATTTTGAATAGAATTTACAAAGAACTTGCCTGTTTTGTTGTTTTGGATGTGTTATCATTGTGTCAATCATAATTTTTGTTACTTGAACTATTCTCACACATTTTTTTTTATCAATATAGAACATGTACCATTCAACATAGAAGCTATTAAATATATTTTATAAATAAATCACATAATTTTCAACAAAAAAAAAATGGTTTCCAGTGCGCTTTAATAATATGAAATCACCGGTGTGTTCGATACAGGAAACACACCAACAAGAAAAAACAAAAATTTAAAAAATACTTTAAATTACAACGGTGCGATATGTATCGATAAGAACACTACGACTAGAGTAAAAAACGAAAACAAAAACATATACCATGAACGGAAAAAATTACACATCGATGAACGATTTTTTTTTTTTTAAATTATGTTACAACATTTCTGGTGTGCTTTATCAGTGAGCACATCAACGCGTTATAGTCAAATCGACGCACCGATAACCACAAACCATTTTTTTTTAAATGTGACAAGTCCGAGAGGGTCTCGATCCGATGCAAAAAGTGGTTCCCTTGCATCACATGTCAAACACCTTATATATAGAAACACAAACCCATTAAATCTAAAATGTCTAAAATGAAAAACCCTAATTGTGAAGTGATAAAGTGATTTAAACCCTAAGGTGAAATTTTGCAGTCACATAAGCAAAATGAAGCAAGGCTTAAGGTCAGTATGATTTTTTTTTCCGGAATTTTAATTAAATCTAAATAGGGATAGAAATTGTAAAAAATTTATTATTGAAATCAATAGTAAAATTTAAAATTTTTACTATGCAGGGTTTTGAGTGAATCACAAAACCCTTCAATTTCTAATCTTCTGAATAATTTTGTTGCTCCAAAAGGGTTTTGAGTGAATCACTATACCCTTCAAATTCCGATCTTTTGAATAATTCTATTGTTCCAAAGTATTCTACTGCTCCACAATGCTACCCAATATGTCTCTCCTGCAAATTTTGGAAAAATAATGAAATAGTGAATAACTTCTTACTATTTAAAGAACTTTATGAAATTAACTTTTCGAAAAATAAATTCCTGCTCATTTTTCAATTGTAAAAAAACAAAGTCGTGTTTTTTTTTTTTTTTTTTTTAAGTTTTTCAAAACATTGGTGCGTTTGGTTAGACAAAGCACCCGTGCACTAAATTTTTTTGGAGCACCGATATCATATAATTATTTTTTATCTATTTGAAATCTTGAAAATCGATGCGGTAAGTAACTAAACACCCCAGTGCTTTATATTGTTATAGACGAACCAATGCATTTTGTTTAAAGAAGCATACCGTTATGCTTTAAAAGTTATATGAATTTCTATTTGCACATAAAATAGTATATTCATCTTCAATTGTATTTTAGAATGCATCCACATGACTTGCAGTACTTCATAGTATACATTTTTTGCTTAAAGTTGTCTTATTCTTAAAAATTTATTGTTGATTTTGCTCAAATGCAAGGAGAAAAAATTATAATATTAAATGGCCAATTCTTCAAATTCCAGCCCGTTCTATATTGCTCAAAGTCCATCACAGACTTCTCCCTTTCCATCTCTAGTAAGTTCATATTTTATTTATATTTCGATTATCTATTTTTTATTTTTTATCAATGTCAACATGAATAAAAATGTATCCAAATTTGCACGATCCCGATTCAAAATCGAGTTCAGATGCATAAAATATTCCACCAGTTCAAAAACGTGGGAAGCTCTTATCAGGAGCAACATATCGCAAGTAGTTGGTAGATGAAAATGGACAACCGCTTTACCTTGCCAATTGTAACATGCCATCTTCCAGTCGCAATCCTGGGTCATCGATGGTAACAATTGTTTGGTATAATGTAATTTGAACAACTCAATTGCATTGTGCTTACTAATATCATCGATGTACTAATGTTCAATATTTTTGAAATTAGGATTCTAATGATGAGCGACCTACCTATCATCTTCTGATGCACCCCACTACAATGTCAAATCGAGAGAAGGTTGCAATAAGAGCACAACTCAGAGAGGAAGCATACCAAGAATGGTTGGATCAACCACCTATTCAATTCCCAGTACGTCCAGATCCACCAATTAGGAATGACTACAACAATAGTAGTTCTTCACAAGTTGGCATGGAGTCAATCAAACAAAGGTTGGTATGGATGATTATTTATGGGATACGACTGCCATGGAGATAATGTTGTTACATGCATTCCAGAATGATGAGCTAGGGGATGATGTTCATATCACTGATACCTTTTTTGAAATCCTGAAATATGCTTCCACCACCCCTCTCTTTGGACATAGCCAGTCAAAGTATACCTAGATGGGGACACCAATGTTACTGTACAACTTGAAAGAAAAATTTGGCATGTCAAACGCATGTTTCTCGACAATATTGAGGTAATTAACCATCAAGTCCCGTATATTTTGAGAAATTGTGTCACACAATCAACATTAAAAATGATCAATTTTATGAATGTTTTTTTTTTTTTGTAAGTGAGTGTGAGTATCTGTATTACTAAGAAAGACTAATATACAAAAAAAGGAGGTCCCTGGTCTACCAAAAAGGAAACAACCTAGGGGTTCCGGAGTTGCATTCTTTGATATAGCATAGGGGTATGGCTGGACCACCACATTGGGAAACCGATCCAGTCCCATCATATTCAGTTTTGACAAGCTAATCCTAACAAAACCCAAAAAAACCACAAGACAACAATTTAGATTGACCCAGTAATATTCCTTGATCATTTGCTACTGTAGTGTCACTTTTCGCAACCCAGAGCTTACTAGGCTTTCAAACCTTCGTCGGGCAATCTGTACATGGACTTTTACATAACACATACCGAATTGTATAATCACATGCGTAACAACAAAGAGATACATTTCAATTCTCAGAATAAACATATAGTTACGGTCATAATTAAACATTCCATAGCCTTTAACAATAATTCATTTACACAGTGGAAAAACATGATACATAAACAACACGGTCATGCACCACTTGATCAAAGCATAATTCAAATACTTATCTTTTAACAGCTGTAGAAATCACCAATCAAGTGCAGGCCTTCCACGAACCACCCAGCCTTAGACCACACTGCTCATCAACTCAGCAGTGGATCATCCCCGAGCTGGGACTAAGCTCCACCCCCAAGGCAAGGAATCCTAGCTAGGCTAAGGTTACAGGGAAAACAACATTTAGGATCTGGAGGGATTCTTCCCAGGATGCCATCTTATGCCCACTACTACCAGACTCTCATTCCCCACATGCATGTTCCACCCGGGAGTATACACCTTCACAAGCACAGTCCATCGGTGCTAACCTCCCTCTCTGGGTCTCGACAACAGGCCGGATCAGGAAGTCTCAGAGCCTGAAGCTGGTGCTGGACACTCTCTGGAAGAAACCTCTTCCAACAACATCCACCTCCCTCACTTAGAGAGAGGTCACACACAAGCTCAATCACCTCCTGCACTGGACAACAATTCACGCGCAATCCATTTCTGCATGACCACCATAGTCGACTAGGAATACAGACTCAGACCTCTCAAACAAGCTCAACATTGGAAGCTAGGTCTCACGGTGTTGATTTTCGGAATTCCCTGAGAAGCAATTTCCGCAGGGAATTACACAGACTCTCTCCACCCCAACCGAATGCTTGTTTCCCATACGCCCTACCCAGGATAGACTCACACTCTGGTGTCGGGAATGCATGACAGAAAATCCATGCAAGGGTTAATGCAGGTTCAGATGGTTCAGAGGATGTACGAGGGTTTTTCTGCAAGAGTCTGACTCCTTCCCTTCTGATAGTCCCTGAGTCCCTTGGAGGAGGAAACCCCAACATAGCTCATCTCGACCTTTTATTGCATGGCCAGGGTTGACACTTGTCACCCATGCGACTGCATGCGTTCCGGCAACGTGCGTGACTCCCACCATTTGGAAATCACATGTCCTTCCATAAAAAGAGACTTAGGTTAAAACATATAATGCACTTCTCTTTTGGAATAATATTAAAATATTATTCCCAAGGCTTAATCCCTCTAGGCTCAACACTTAGCCCCTTTTTCCACCTTCAGCCCCTAATTCCTTGCCCACTCTGTGGATGCTCAGTCCCCCTTCACTCATTCATCGTGGTCGGCCTGCACCTAGCGGTGTTTATATTTTATTAATCATTCTGCATACATACAAGTACATCAGTAGGCTCCTGGCCTTCAACACTTAGGCTCCCTAGCCTAACAAACACATAAGCCTACCAGTTATACAAAACTTGGCTCACTAGCCTATAAAACATAATTACAATTCCTTTTCAAAACATGGTTTACAATGGGGCTCGGCCTTGGGGACACTACAATCCCCCTCCCCTTATTTTTTCACAGTCCTCAGTGCAGCTTTACACAACATCTGCAAGCCTTTCAAAATTTTCAAAAAGATGTGGGTACTCTGCCCGCATAACCTCTTCATGCTCCCATGTCGCGTCCTAAGGACCGTACCAGGTCCACTGGACCTTTACAAGTTCTATAGCTCGATTCCGGAGCTGTTTTCTTTTCCTGTCCAATATGCACACAGGATGCACTTGCAAGACACCCTCTGGTTCCACCTGAATCACATTCCAATTGATAACATGATTAGCATCAGGTACATATTTCTTAAGAAGTGAGACATGAAATACATTATGTACAGTCATAGATGCAGGTAATGCAAGCATGTATGCAACTGGCCCGATCCTTTCCAGGATCTCAAATGGCCCACAAAATCTTGCTGCCAACTTGGCGCAACTTCCCAGCTTCAGGGAACTCCTGCTAGTTTTCAATTTCAGGAAAACATGGCCACCCACTTTGAATTCTCTATGGGTTCTGTTACTATCAGCGTAACTTTTCTGCCTGTCTTGGGCAGCTTTTAGATTCTGTTTGATTTTTATCATTTGATCCTCCATATCTTTGAGTAGTTTAGGTCCAACTACTACTCTGTCAGCTGGATTATCCCAGCTCACTGGAGTGTTGCACTTTCTTCCATAAAGTGCTTCGAATGGGCTCATCTTCAGTGATGCATGATACCCATTGTTGTAGGTGAATTCTACCAAATGCAGGTAGTCTTCCCACCTTGATGGTTTATCCATCACATACATTCTCAGCATTTCTTCTATTACTCTATTTACTCTCTCTATCTGTCCATCAGACTCAGGATGATACGCTGTACTAAAGTTCAAATTCGTTCCGAATCCTTTGAACAGTCCTCTCTAGAAATTCGAAGTGAATTTCGGGTCCCTATCAAACACAATTGTTTTAGGAATTCCATGCAAGCGTGCGACTTATTTTAGGAAAATATCAGCAACATCTGTTGCTCTGTGGGTGGTTTTTAGTGGGATAAAATGGGCAGCTTTAGTAAGCTTGTCCACCACCACCATGATTGAATCATGCTGCTTGCTTATTCTGGGCAATCCTGTGATAAAATCCATTGTTACCACATCCCATTTCCATTTAGGAATAGGTAAAGGTTGCAGCAACCCTGCTGGGTGTCTGTGCTCAACCTTGACCTTCTGGCATTCCATACATCTGGCGATGTACTCAACAATTTCTTTCTTCAGACCCGGCCAAAAAAAATGGCTTTTGACTACTGCCACAGTCTTCTGATATCCAGGATGTCCAACATAAGCCACATTATGCATCTCCTTTAGAATTTCCAGCTTCAATTCTCGGTTATTAGGTACATACACTCTGTTTTTATACAAAAGTAAACCACTAGTTCCCAAAGTGTAACTTTCCTGGGTCTGTGGTCTCTCACGCTGTTGTAGCTTCGCTAAAAGATTTTTGTACTGCAAATCAGCATTGGCAGCTTCTAAAATTTTGTCTTTCATCTCAGTCTGGTACATGCTAATGGCTGTAGCATGTAATTCGTGCACTTTTCTGCTGAGTGCATCAGCCACCTTATTTTCTTTCCGTTTGATGTGCTTGATATCAAAGTCGTATTCGCACAGAAACTCCAGCCATCTGATTTTCCTGGCGTTTAAGGTCGGCTGATCAAATAAATATTTTAGTCCGTTGTGGTCTGTTCTCAACTCGAATCTCTTGCCCATGAGGTAATGTCTCCATTTCCTCAAGGTGTGGACGATTGCTGCCAGCTCTAAATCACGAGTGGCAAAATTCTTTTCATGCTCTTTCAGCTTTCGGGATTCATAACAAATTACAAATCCCTCTTGGCTGAGAACTCCTCCCATCCCCTCCTTACACGCATCTGTGCACACTATGTAATCCTTATTTGGATCTACAATCTTTAGGATTGGAGCACTAGTGAGCACCTGCTTCAAGCGCTGGAAGCTGCTCTCGCATTCTTCAGCCCACTGGAACTTCTTCCCCTTCCTTTGCAAGGAAGTGATAGCATGAGCTATCCTTGAAAATCCGGCTATGAACCTCCTATAGTAGCTTGCCAGACCCATAAAAGATCTAACTTCTGCCACACTCCTCGACGCTGGCCATTCTCGAATGGCATGTACCTTTTCAGGATCCACAACGATCCCTTCTTCAAATATAATATGTCCCAAGTAATGGATCTTCCTTTGGTAAAATGAGCACTTGCTCAGTTTTGCATACATCTGATGTTCTCTCAACACCTGCAGCACCATTCTCAAGTGTTTCTCATGTTCTTCCTCTATCTTGGAATACACCAAGATATCGTCTAAGAAGACTATGACAAACTTGTCCAAATAATTTATGAACACTCCATTCATTAAGCACATGAAAATAGTGGGCGCGTTGGACAATCCAAATGGCACCACTGTGAACTCATAATGACCATACCTTGTTCTAAAGGCGGTCTTGCTGATGTCTTCATCCTTTATTCTCACTTGGTGATATCCTGATCAGAGATCTATTTTAGAAAATATTTTCGCATCCTTCAATTGATCAAAAATATCATCAATCCTTGGCAGAGAATAATTGTTCTTGACAGTAACCTTATTCAACTGCCGAAAATCAATGCACAGCCTCAACGTTCCATATTTCTTCTTCACGAATAGGACTGGGGCTCCCCACGGTGACACGTTGGGATGAATGTAACCTTTCTTTAGTAGCTCTTCAAGCTGCAATTGCAACTCTTCCAGCTCTGGTGTGCTCATTCTATAAGGAGCTTTTGAAACTGGAGTTGTTCCAGGCATCAAATTTATAGAGAAATCGATGTCCCTCCTCGGAGGTAGTCCAGGTACCTCCTGAAATACATCCTTGAACTCCTTGAGTACTTCATGGTCTTCCAAATTCGATACTACATCTTGGGATGCTCCTTCCACCCGAGCTGCAAATAATTGACAGCCTTTCCAGTAACATTTCTTCAGCTGCATGGCTGAGATTTCCCTCACAGCCACGACTTTAGGAATTCCTTGGACTGTTACCTGATTTCCCTCTTCGTTCAGGCATGTGAACCTCTTGTTACGGAAATCTAGAAGGGCTTGGTGTTGGTCCAACCAGTCCATCCCAATTAAGCAATCATATGAGCCTAAAGGCAGAATTTTCAATTCAGCCTTAGTGCTCATTCCTTTCATGTCCACTGAACAGGACTTAACCAATTCCGTGACCTTCCTCTTGGTCCCTATGGCCAACTGCACTAACCAAGACCTCTCATGCTTGCTCCTCGTTAGATGAAAACTTTCCACCACTCTAGGATCTACATAACTATGGCTAGCCCCTGAATCAATTAAAATAACAAGGGGTCGGTTGTTAATCATACCTTCCACTTCGATCATGTGCGATTGAAATTCTGCTTGCTTGTTGTCCAGGGCTGCGTAGATCCTCGACATTATGTTGCCCAAATCCTCCACTGTTTCAGCTTGCTGAACAGTATGTACAATTCTCGCCTTACCATTTTTATGGGGACAATCTCGGTACTTGTGGTTTCCTTGACAACCCCAACACTGAATGGGCGCATGTCTCTGTCTTTGTGCTCCCTCTTCAGTCCTTCTCGACTCACTAAACGATGGTTGTCCCTGACGACTGTTTCTGAAAAAGGAAGGCTTGTCTCCCTTCTGCCTCTGTTCTTTCTTAAACCTCTTCTTATCATCCCAAGCCTTCAGAAAGGTAGGCTTATCTCTCTGTTGTTCATATAAACATTTCGCTTTTCTGATGGTCTCTTCCATGGTCTTAGGATCGTCATATTGAATCTTGTCACTCATGAAAGGTGGTAGTCCACTCAGATACCTTTGAATCTTGACAGCCTCGTCCTTGATGAATGGAACATACTTCAGTAGTTCCAGAAAACTTCATTCATACTCATCAATGGTCGTACTGCCCAACTTGAGTTCAAAGAACTCCTTCATCTTTCTATCATAGTACCTTTTAGTCAGGTATTTCTTCTCGAAATACCTCTTAAATTCCTTCCAAGTGACCTCTTTCTCTCTGATGTGCTGCACCTCCACAAACTGATCCCACCACATGGATGCTTTTCCTTTCAGTTGGTACATTGCAATTCTTCCTTCTGCATAGGCAGAATAATTTTGCAATTGGAAGTATTTCTTCATGCCAAGCAACCATGTCTCGGCATCTTCCTCCTTCTTATGTTCTCCATCGAATGTTGGAGGCTTAATCTTGTTCATCTCTCCTTTCAATTCCTCCCTTCCAGATTTTCGATGTTTTCTCGTAGGGGATGGGCTTGAACTACTGTGTGTCTTACTGTCAGAATGCCTTTGGGAGAGACTAAGATGTCGGCTACCACTCCTCGACCTACTTCTCCTCCTATGGGTTCTGCGACTCTCTGTCGTACTTGAGTCTCTTTTTTTCTCGAGCTTCTTCTCTATTCTTTCCAGACTTTTCAGAAATTTTAAGTTTAAGGCACCCTGCCGGTCCTTGACTTTCATAAGTTTTCGGCTATCATCTCGGTGAGCCTTGGCCTCTCTTTGCAATCCTTCAAGGATTTCCATTATGTGTTCTTCCTTATCCTTCTCCTTTCCATGCCCATTAGAGTTCGATCCTTCGACTCCTAAGTTAAAATCCTTTCCTTCCCATTCATCTTCCATTTCAGGGGTAATCTGCACTCTTCCCCACTCCATACTCAGCGTTGATTAACTGGGGTTCTGGCCTTCGTTGAATTCTGCACATGCACTGTGTAGTTAAATTCGAAATTTGTCAGGCCATTAAACTTCAGAAACAATCCACGACATTTATAACTAATATGAACAAGAAAGAAAGACATTTCAACTTCACAAAGTTTTCTAAGCTCTGTCTGGCTTTGCAATTTCTGGGGTTTCGAAACTTCGGAATCTCGGTCCACGAAGATCCGACGGTTAAATATACGAAACCCAAGTCACCCTTTTCGCAACTGGCGACATCGCGAGTTCGTGAGTCGAAAACTTTCGACTCATTCCTCTAAACACCGATACCCGAGATGTGACAAGGGTATGGCTCTCTCCTCACTAGGGTCTGCTACACATGACCGTAGTCTAGGTCTAAGTCTAAGTGTTAGCACTCTTCGCTACTCACACCTTCGTGAGTTGTGGCGTCCAACCCTGGCGCCTCCCTTTCACGAAACCCCTAGGAGTGATGTTGACCTTTCTCCTCTCGTTCTCGCTACTTCACAACTTCGTGAGTTTCGATGTCAAGCTCCTATGCACTTATCTCGCGGATCCACGAGATCGCAAATTACTTTATCCTCCGGGCCCACAGCACAGCTGTCGCCCTTCACCACCGTGGTATGTGGTACGTTCATGAGGGTCCATGTTGCTTTCAATGACGTCATCGGGTCCCCCTCTCTCGCTTCTCTTTACATCCTACTGGAATGTGGTACTTTTCCATGTGTCTGCGTGGTTATCCTCCCCTTACGCGATCACAGTCGTACCTCCTATCGGGGTTTCATACTTTCCAAAGCTGAAACACAAACGTCCTCAGGGTTCGCGATTCCCCGAATCCTGATATGCTCTTTCTTCGATACACTCGTACGGTTGACCATTCAACGGTCCAACCCTCCATCGACATTTCAGACTTTCCAATGCTAAGACATATACGTCCTCAGGGTTCGCGATTCCCCGAACCCCGATTTTCAATGGATGACTCTTCTATCGGGACTTCACCCGGTGCAAGATAAAAAACGCTCACCTATGTGAGTCCGGGTGTCCAGATCTCCGAATTGGACGATCACGCGACAGTCGTCCTTCCTTAGATGGACGACTCAGATTCTCTCTCACTAATTCGGAGCTTTCGCCCCTAAATACTAAGGTTTAACCTTCGGGCATCTCCCGACAGATCCAACGGCTGTCGGGTTTTTTGACTGAGATCTGACGGCTCAGACCGTTCCTAACCAAATCGAGATTTCGTGTATCACGATTTTCCAATCCCCTGTGCAATATCCAAAGGCTTTAAACCTTGTGCACATTCTCCATATCTGATGGTTACAAGGGTTCGCCTTCCCTCTCGAACAGATCCTTCGGTTATAACACCATTGGTGTACAGACCTGTCTCCCCGTGGCCATAGACCACACCAGCTGCGGTTTCATAGCACCACTATACCTCCTGAGCTTAATAAAAACTCGTCAAGTGTCCCCTTGGCACTTCGGAACAAACCAGGGTCCGAAATTGGTCCTCCCTACTCAATTTCCTTCACATTCTCGGTCCAATGACCACTCCACTGGCCCATTTAGGCTCAGTGTCGAAACCTTGACTCTGATACCAATTTGTAGTGTCACTTTTCGCAACCCATAGATTACTAGGATTTCAAACCTTCGTCAGGCAATCTGTACATGGACTTTTACATAACACATACCGAATTGTATAATCACATGCGTAACAACAAAGAGATACATTTTAATTCTCAGAATAAACATATAGTTACGGTTATAATTAAACATTCCATAGCCTTTAACAATAATTCATTTACACAGCAGAAAAACATGATACATAAACAAC
>ML793805.1:146274-162839 GCA_009831015.1 Picea engelmannii
CTAATCTAAATTACAACTAATGGCCTAAAGCCGACATAAATAAAATAACATTACTAATCTAATATGCCCCAATTAAGGGGTAATGAGCCAATATTAGGGCTTAACAGTTTTGCGCTCAAAGCCCAAAATATTTTCCAGGTTCCTTTGGATTGCAAAGTTGGTGTTGAAAAAGTAGATCATCGATTTGGAGTGGTTGATATCGGTTCTCGATGCTTCCCTAAACTCTTCTAAGATCCTTTTGAAAGTTTTTGCTTCCTTGACCGTGGGTATGCCATGGAGTAAGGTATCATCCACGAACTATTAGTGTGTGGAAGTAGGGTAGTTCTTGAAAGGTTTGAGGCCTGTAATTTCTCCTGTTGTTGTTGCACTTTTTATGCTTCGACTGAGACCTTCCATCATTAGGATGAACAGGAAGTGGGGAAGAGGGTCTCCTTATCTGATTGTAGGCCAAAAGGGTTTTCCTGGGGCTCCATTTATCAGGAGAGAGAAACTTTTCATTGAGACTAGGTTGATAATCTAGCTGATCCAGTGTTGGGTGAACCCAAAGGATTCCAGAGTCTTAACCATGTAGTGCCAGCTAATTTTGTCATATGATTTTGCTAGGTCAAGTTGAATTATCATCCCCCCTCTCCTCTGGATTTTCAGGGTGTGTATTAGCTCATGAGCATGGATGATGTTGTCCATGATTTGTCGTCCTTCCACAAAACTTGCCTATTCTTGTGAAATCAGTGTGGGTAGGAGGGGTTTCAATCTATTGGCTATGACTTTAGAGATTAACTTGTAAACCACATTGCATAATGCTATGGGTCTGTAGCGATCATGGGTCCTTGCTTCATTTTCTTTGAGGATTAGAGTAATCATTGTGGCTTTTAAAGATTTTAGGATGGAGGCAGACCTTCTAGAGTTCTCCACCACCATATAAACATCATGTTTGACCACTTCCTAATAGGCTTTGAAGAATTCCACTGTGAAACCATCTGGACCTGAGGCTTTCCCGTTGGGCATCTCCTGGATCACTTGATCTATTTCCTCCTTAGCTATGGGTTTGTTTTGGTTTATATTCTGTTACTCGGTGACTTGTCAGGGGATGTGCTGTGTAATCCTCTGGATGGCCTCTGTTCGGTCTTTTTTGGGTTCTTGGGCTATCCCATGGAAGTGACTTACCATGGTATTTTCAATTTCTTTATGGGATTCTCGCTCGATCCCATCCAGATCCTTAATTTTCAGGATTTTTTTGTGGGCTCTTATGGAAATGGTTGTTCTATGAAAAAACTTGGTGTTCCTCTCTCCTTCCTTTAGCCATCTGATTCAAGACTTTTGGCACCATAGAATTTCTTCATGCTGGCATCTTCCTTCCCATTCCTGGGTCATTTGGATCTCTTCCTTTTTTGGATCCTCTGTGTAGCCCTCCACTATGAAAACTTCCTGGAGTCTTCTCATTCTGTCTTCAATATTTTTCTTCTCTTGGTTTATGTTGCCAAAAAATTCCTTATTCCACTCCCTAAGCTTATATTTGATGTACTTTAGTTTCTTATAGAGTTTGAACATCAGTGTACCTTTCTCCAGTTGTTCCTCCCGCCACCACTGGTTGATGTTCTCCTTGAAGGTGGGGTGTTCAATCCAGAATTTCTCAAATCTAAAAGGTCTATTCTTCGGTGTGGTTGGAAGTCTGCTTCCAGTTGGACTGGCTAGTGATCAAAACCCCCCCAGGGAAGGATGTTGCAATCTAAGGTTAACCCCTGCATAATGATGGATTCTGATACCAAGAAACTGTCTAGTCTTGTCGCAACCTGATGTTGATTTATCCATTTATTGTTCCAAGTGAAGTGTTTGTTATTGGTTCTGATGTCCGCCATCTCCGTTGTGTCTATGAAGGTTGAGAATTCTTCCGCATCTCTATCCAACCTCCTAGTGCCTCCTTTTTTTTCCACAAGTGATGTGATGATGTTAAGTCCCCTACCAAGATCCAATGGAGGTTGTTGGAGCGGGTTTTTAGGTCTTCTAGGTCTAGAAGCATTCTTCTATTTTCCTCTAGCATTTGGGGTCCATACACATTAGTGCATAGAATCATCTATGTATTCCCAATGATTTTCATGCTAACCGAAAGTGTGTGCCTGGTAGCCTCGGTTGCTATTAGGTTCATCACTTGTGAATTCCACAAGGTGAGGATTCCTCCTACCATATGTTGTCCTTCGACAACCAACATCTTGTACTTTCTCCAATGTTTTTTCTCGATTGTTTCCATTATGTCTACAGTGCATTTTGTCTCTTGGATGAAACAAAGGTCCGATTGTTCCTTCCTAAGTCTGTTTCTAAGAATTCTCTGCTTTCATGGGTTGCTTAGGCCTCTTATATTCCATGTTATAATCTTCATTTAAACATGTGGGGAGGGAGTTGTGAAAGAGCTTTTTGATCTTACCTGAGTTTATCAACAGAGCTCCTAGTTCCTGTAGGACTATGTTGTTTTATTTTCTGCCTTTTTTCCTTCTCGTCTGCTTGGGTGAGAGTTGTGGTTGTCCTTCGCCTGCTTTGATTCCTAGGTGTCCTATCTCCCCGTGTGTGTGCTTGATCCCTCTGGATCTGGCTTCCTCCCTTAGGAGGAACAAGTATTGGATAAGATCTAGTTGCTCCATTGGTACATTGTCTACACCCTGCCTTTTCCATTGCTCCAGTATGTTCGGGAGATCGATCCTTTCCCTTTCCACAATGTCTCTAAGATCAGGATATTTTGTTCCTACCTCGCTTGGGGTCATTTACGTGTCTCCGTATGCCTCCTGCATGGGGATGGGGGTATCTTTGGTTTCTCCGTCCATAGGAGTTGCACTACACTCCTGTCCCATCCCCTTTCTTAGGCTATATGTATCCTCATTTGTAGCTTGTTCCTTGGCTTCTTTAGCTTTTGTTTTTTCCTTTCCTCCTTCCTCCTCTTTGTTGGTCTTGTCCTGTCCTTCTACTTTATTCCCAGCATCCGGGATGCTCCCTGTTGGGGCTTTACTTTGCTTCTTGTTAGCTTTGTTTCTATTGTTTGGTTTTATAAACCCATCTTCGTCCTGTTGTGGTTTAGTGTTCTCCGCTTCTTGTTTTTTGATGATCGAAAATTCTCTGATTAGGTGTCCATGTTCGTGGCATTTCCTGCATCTGAAGGGGATCTGCTCATAATCAATGTTTTGTATCCATTCGTCGTCCCTGAATTCCAGGCTTATGGCTTCTGGGAGTGCCCTCGACACATCCATCTTTATGCAGATTCTTACCTAGAAGGTGTATCGTCCTTTTAGGGTTGCTTCTGATGTCTTCACATATTTTCCAAGTTTGTTCCCTATTGATTCAAATGTGGAGGGTAGCCAATAATTTAATGGAAAGGAGTATAGTCTCAGCCATACAGGTACGTTTTTGAAGGTTTATTTTTCTGGGGAGAAGTTTTCCTTCCATGGTCGCATGTACAATCCTGTTGAAGCGTGGAAGTATGCCCCCCCCTCAAAGATCTTATCCATATCATCCAGGTGCATGAAAACTATTGTAAAGAATCCTTTCGATCCCAGGTGAAGATCCACTTCTCTTCTTGGCTTGCATTGATATTTAATCTAGTTGCGCAACGTTCTTTCTGTGGGCCACAACCCCATAAACTTGCACATTAGCACATGCGTCTTCATCTGGTGCCTGTAGAGTTGCATTTGTGGATCGTCCAATATTACCTTGGGTATCATTGTTGTCTTTGATTTACATGGGTTGCACCCTTCTGCCCCATTGGGGGTCATTGTTTCTTGCACAACATTATGAGGTTCTCTGGCTTCTTCCCCCGTGTCATCACTTTTCCTCTGGTTACTTGCCTGACTCTTTTCCAGTTTCGATCTTGAGGTGATTTTCATTGGTGCCTTGAAACCTATGCCTCGTGGGCCTTTCCCTCTATCTACTACTACCTGCTTGTATGAGGGGGTTCCATTACCGCCCCCCTTGGTACTCATGATGACCTCTGTTGTGGCTGCGACTCCTAAACCCTAGATTGCAGTTGCTCGAGTCTCTTGAATCCCATAAAGGCAGAACCCAATTTTATGAACGTTAAATGACATTGTACATTTCTATTTCCCACTAACTGCAGGTTATTCAAAGATAAGGTTCTTCCGAATGATAATGTCTTGTCCGGTAGTTATGAAGACGCAAAACAAATCTTGAAAATGTTGGGTGTTGAGTACATATCATATCATGCATGCCTGAATGATTGTATTCTATATAGAGGAGAATATGCAGACAAAGAGATATGTCTGAAATGTGGGCATGGCAGGTACCATAAATCAAATAAAAAGGGTAAATCACATGGTCCTCCTCATAAGATATTGAGGCACATGCCTATAATCCAAACGATTCAAAGGCTCTTTCATTGCAAATAATTAGCTATGTTGCAGGGATGGCATGCCTCACACATAAGTGAGTCGGAACTTATGTGAATCCCAACAGATTCAATAACCATGAAGCATATAGAGGACACATGGTCTGAACAATTCAAAGATGAAGTACGAAGTGTACGAATCAACATAGCCATGGATGGCGTCAACCCATATTCCCTCCAAAACACCAACTATTATGTTTGGCATGTAGTAGTGATCAATAACAATAACCCCCCATGGTTGTTTGTGAAGAATGAACATCTTATGTTGGCTCTTATAGTCCCTGGTAGAATGTAGATTTTAACCTTGTACAATATTTACTGCAAACATATTTTCAGTAAAAGAACAGAAAATATACAATGGAAAATACAAACATTACATAGAGATTTTTCCCCTGGAAACCCAAACCGGGAAAACCAACATATTCTATATTAATTCATTGTGATACATTGTTTACAATACAATATACATATAGGATCCAGTGACATCCAAAACCCTAACCCAATGACCTGGATTAGTCAACAACCCTAATTCCTTAACCAAAAATAGAAAACCATCGGCAAAAAACCATGTGCTGAAAAACCACCTAAATATGTGACACGTTTCCCGATGCAGAAAAAAAAATTGGGGGCACTACCCCCGAACCCCCCCTGCGCCCCCGACGCGATGCACAATCACTCCTACTCGTGCAAAGAATATAACACATACCCAACATCGAAGACAAGTCAAGAATGTGGATGTCTACCCACAACCATTGGTAGATTAATTGAAGGAATTATGGGAAGGGATACATGTATACGATGTATCAAGACCCATCGCAACATAGAGGATTTTTACGTTGTATGGAATATGTGCTTAAACCACATATGATTATCCAGGCTTAGGATTTTGCTCTAGTAAATTACATGTTTATTATTTTTTTTGTATATGTAACAATATTTGTTGGCATATTTAATTCATTGTGATTGTTCTAATCTCTAATGCTAACGTGCTCTGTATACATTAATAATTTCATAGGTCTTGTAACAAAAGGATATCATGGATGTAAATGTTGTGGACCTTCTGTGAAGGCTAGGTGGGCCAACCACCTATGAAAGCCAATGTACGACTGCTCCAGGGTATTCCTCCTAGAACAACACCCTTATAGAAGAGCAACATATGCTTTCAATGGTAAACCAAAGAGAACCCAAAGGCCTACAATAATGACACCAACAAAATGGCTTAGAGCATATGAGAGAGAAGGAGAAGGAGATTATAGAAATGTTCGATTCAAATGGGGATCCTATGTTGGATGATCCAGAATTCTTCAACACCTATGTTGAGAAATTGTCCATTGGGATGAAAAGAAAATATGTCTTTTATGAGTTCCCATATTGGGAGCATCTTAATATTGCCCACTTACTAGATCCCATGCATATATTTAAAAATGTTTCATCTTCTTTATGGAGGCACATATCATCAAAAGAAAGTGACACATTGGATGTTAGGAGAGATCATGTTTCTTCAAAAATTAAAAAGAAACATTGGCCAAGACAAGCAAGTAGTGGAGAGGTTGGTCCCTCTTGGTCTTTCAAAGAGGTGATGTCCCATGGATTTTGAAGAAAGATGCTCTTTCTTTGGAAAATAAATTTATATTGGGTGTGAAGGTGCCTTCTTTATATGGGTCTTCACTACAACGCAATTTCACTGTGGAAGACCATTTGTCGGGGTTGAAATTACATAATTTGAACCTTCTAAGAGTACATATGTCAAAAACATGATTGTATTATTTGTTTTAATTTTAATTCGATGGGATAAAACATAAGTAATTTTGTATGTGTTTACTTTGTAGTGTCATTATCCTTTGCTCATGCGTGGGTGTGTGAATCATGACTTCCCCTAGGACTTATGACGTGCCATATCTAAATTATCTGCATTTGTATGTTGGATCACATCAAAGGAGATTCATATGGCTAACATTCCATGGTGGCGTCAAGAGATAGCTGAGATTGTTTGTATGTTTGAGAAGTAATTTTCAACGAGTTTCATGGACTTGTAGGTTCATCTTCTAATTCACCTAGTAGATGAGGTTGAATTAGTCGAAGTGGTCTCTTGTCGTTGGATGTTCTTCTTAGAGAGGTACATGAAGAAATTGAAAGTATTTGTTCGACAAAGGGAAAAACCTAAGGGGTTTATGGCAGAGGGGTACATATCATATGAGTCTTTCTATTATGCCAATGAGTACATCAAGCAGATCAATAACACATCAGGTGTGGTGATATGGGATTATGAAAGGGATGAAGACAAAAGAGAAGGGAAGCTTCTCCAAACGAATGGAAAAAGGCGCTTGATAAATAGTAAGTGACTTATTGTTCGTCAAATTTCTACACAGTAACTATTCACACTAAAATTCATAATGTATATTTTGATCTCATATGTACTATATGTTGGTTTGATTTCATGAATATATATATCAATGAATTCATAAATTGATGCCATCAATAAATTCATGCTTTACAATTTGGAGGCAACACAGTCGTGGGTCGCATTGTATGAGCAAAAGAGGAGGAAATGGGACAGTGACAAGAAATAATTCAGACGGTTGAATGGTAGAAGCATGCCTTATCCTGATCATTTAAAATAAAATATGCCAATGATATGCCCCAACAGTTGGGTTGTTGACCAAGTCAGAGAGAAATACGGTGCATCTGGTCGTTACCCGCGTGCTGAACAGGATACACTAAACGTAGGTATTGGGTGTAGCAACTCGGTAATAATATATTTGTGTACATTTTTAACTTCATAATGCACCTTTGGATTGTAACATCTATATTTTATATTTTATCGGTCGGGTTATTAGACACATGACACTGTGATTTTTTCACTTTTTTATAGGTGCATTTGTTTCCATCTATGTGGGCATATGGACATCATTTTCACACAGAGGATGTCGAAAATGGACACATGACACAAGACTGTGGAGTGGAAGTCGAGTTCAACCAATCTAGTCGTGCTAGCCACCACGATCAAAACATAATACATGTGAATTTAGGTTACGTTGGAAAGATACAATAGATCATTCAAGTGGATTTCTCTTCTTTCCAATGTGTTATTTTTAGGTGCAAGTGGTGCGACACCTTTGATCAGAATAATGTAAAGGAAGCTCACAATAATGGGTTGATATGTATCAACTCTAGAAAGATGTGGGATGAAGCTAAGGAGCCTGATGTTTTCCCAAAACACTACAACCAAGTGTTTTTTACCCAAATGTGTTGGATAGGGATTGGTGGTTTGTATTAAGACACGACCCTAGATCAAAACACATTTTTGAGAACAACAGTGTTATCATGCCAAACGAGGAAGATAATCGGGGTGATGACAACGAAGAGTGATATGTACATGTTTTATTTCATCATTTATATTGTTGTTGTATCTTTTTGTTATCTTTATTTCACTAATTATATTGTTTTTTATTCATCTTGTGACGAAGGAAATGGAAAGTCAAATCTTTGAACAATTTTAGTTGGTTAACAATCAGTTTGATGCGTAATGTGTTTTTCTTTCAAATTATTTGTGATTGCATGGAACGATTGATTGAAACAGAATTTTATATTGTTATTTGAAGGTATTTATATGTCGTTGCATGTTTAATATAAAATTTTAAGAATTATTTTCATGATAAAGTCGTAACAACATGTTTTTAGAAAAAATTCGCCAAACATTTTATAGTTGGCATTTTATATAATTGGTAAGATTCACAAAGGTTTTTACACTTAAAATTAAGTATTTCCAATTGTGAAATACTGAAAAATGTCAAACTAGTTGAACTTTTAATGGGATATGAAATTCTACTTTCTCCATATAAAGTTTTATGATGTTGAAACCACTCTCAAACATCTTGGAACAATTAATGATAATGCTAACATTTAACTAAAATGATAGAAAAGTCTTTTCATTGTAGGAGAAATATGTCAAAGTTTGAAGTATTTAAGAATTTAATATTACCAATAATTGTTAAAATACACATAAGAGAAATTGTTTTTTTTTCTTTTCAAAAAGGCTTCAAGTTGTTAGAAGTTTGACCCTTTACCAACATGTTATTGAAGCATTGAGACCTAAAAAAGAGCTTTCCAAAACATTGTTTCGTTGTCACAATGGTGTTAGAATTCTCATGTGTTGTGAAGGTGACATTCATCCGTTTATTAACAATCCTCTTACCCTCTGACACACTCAAGCACTTGTATAAAGCACTTTTATTAGTGATATGACTTTGATCCTTAAATCTCTTAGGGAAATTTTAAGATTTGTATTGTATCTCCTTGCTTGAGCATTTGAGTTATGAATAATTTAAACCATGCATGAGTTATTTAATTAATTTTTTTAATTATATATATATGCAATGACATGTAATTTTATAGTTGGCAACATGTTTAGATATTGAATGGTAATATTTTAATTTACATAGTTTCTTATTTATCCTAATAATCTATGTTTGATATTAGAAGTAATAATATGGTTGATATGCATGTTTAATAGTACAACCTTTTTGATGATATGTTAACATGATGATTCAAAAACTTAGTTTATGTTCATGTATTTTGTAGATTTAAAAGTAAGATTATATAAAAATGTGGTTTATAATATAAAAATTAAATTTCTAACATGTTTTTAAAGAAAAATATATTAATGTGATACCAGTTTAAAAACTAATAACTAAGCTTACAATGACATTAATATGAAGATTTTGAAATACAATTGTTAGATTGTGAAGATTTCGAAAGATCATTTAATAAAAATAAATATCATGGTGATAACCATCTAACAAACATAAACATCATCTAAAATACACATTTAAATTCGCTAACATCATCTAATTATATATATATACCTCTAGCACATATAAACATCATTAATTAGCTAGATGCACACAAATCTAATAATCTAACAGGGCATCATCATTGTGATCACATCTAACAAAACACAAGCGTTGTCTAACATCATCATCACACACATCTAACGAGCATCATTTAACATGCACATCTATCAAGCACATTTAACAAACATATCTAACATGACCTTACAATATACACATCAACACCAACATGTAAATTAAGTACATCAACATGAACAAAAAAAATGCACCACACACACACACACATATATCATGTACAAGTCAAATAATTGCTATAACATATTTGGTCCAACTGATGTGATAATCATATCTACAACATTAGTGGAGGCCTGGTCTGTAGTAGAAGATGGTGGATGGTCAGGCGGAAGTGGAAGATCACGCGGTGGAGGAATAGGTCCTGCATACTCATCTGGGTGAGGTGAAGGAGGAGGAGGAAGACGTGGAGAAGGACCATGACCACCCTCATCAGTCGATGGGGTACTGGATGAACGAATACTGGAGGAAGAGTGCATATCATTGGCAACCCTCCTCGCTACTAGTAGTCTGGTATCTCCGATGATATCACACATAAGAGGCATCATAGCCCACGACATATCCCTTCAAATCTCCAAGAGCATAGGATATTCCATGATGTCTCGCATCAACACATGGCAGAATCCCACCTCAACCAAAAGTTCATAGATTTGGTCGCCCAACTCCAACTTGAATCTAGTATCTGGCCTACGACGCATGCCATTGAGTATCTTCACTTGAGGACCCTGATCCACCACGGCCTTGGGAATCTCCTCATCCGCATCTAGTGGGGGAGGAAGCATGTCCCTAACGAATGTGCCAATATCTGCAAAATATATAGTACACAACAATAATTAAACAAGTTAATAAAACAAGTTAAAGAACATGTTAGAATTAATTTTATTCTAATTAAGTAAGACAATAAAATGAAACTAGATGATCCAGGTGGATATTGGTGGCCACACACCTATTCCAACTCGCTCCTCTTGACATTTTTGAGTTCAACACGTTCTTCTGTAATTATTTGTAATTGTGGGTTATACACTTCTGAGGTTGTCAGAATCCCTACACAGTTTTCAGGTGGAGATTGGTGGCCGCCCACCTAATCCAATTGACTTATTTTGGAAGTTTTCATGTCGGTACATCTTTTTGTACTTCCAGGGCCCTAAACAGTGTTTTTTTTTTTTTGCTTGCCACAGTCAAACTATAGACATAGTCATAGTTTGATGGCATAATGTGTAGCTCTCAAAATACCTTTCCAACTGGCTATCACGCTCCTAAAATGGAGGTCATATGCAAAAGTTACAACCTCAGGAACTTGAGGTACCAACTTACCCATCAGGGCCCACATAACTTTTGATGTTTCATATCCTAGGGTTAGGTTTTCAGATGTCTAAGGTTTTGGAATTCATGAGTAATGTTAAAAAGGCCTCTGGATTCTCATTGTAATCATTCTTTTGAGACAGATGCTCGTAGCAAGCCACATCTCTTCTCAAAGATAGCTACCACCATTCGACCAAGTTGTTTCCAATTCTGCAGTTTTACAATTTCAGCCTATTTTATTTATTCAATAGAAGTTATTGTTCATTGGATATTTGTTGTTTTTCTTCGTATCTTTGTGTTATTTTATTCAGTCTGTTATTCCTTTCGTTCCACTCATAAATCTATATCAATGGCATTGGAGTGGTTTGCTCTTCATTTATTTTTCTTCGTGCATGTCCCCGACAAGATTTGGGTACAAGAAGTTGGGACACGAACCAGTCGAGCCTTTGAAATATCAGCCACGCCGAGCCCAAAAAAAATCCATGGGGGACAAGAAGAAAGGTGATGGAGCAGGATATCCTTTTAAAATGTTGCTCGAGGAAGCCCTTGCACAACAAAGGAATGAAATGATGGACAACTTTGCACAGATCCTTCAGTGGTTGCCCACATGAGACACATCTGACGAGTTTTGTACTTTGGGAGGTGTTCCCCATGTGTTTCTACTCTCCTAGACACATGTGGGATGTACTATACGCTTTTTGCCTTGTGCTTAATGTCTAATTTCACTTTGAGTTAGGAGTTTTAAGTCGAAAGTGAAATTTTTTCATTTATGCCTAAAATGACTATTAATTCACTTTGTGGGTGAATTAGAGACATAAAGTGAACTTAGGGAATTTAACCCAAAGTGGGTTATTGATTGAGATTATTTTTGAGTGATCTCAACCTTTGATTAGATGGGAGATGGGATGATCTCAACCATCTATTTCTTAGGTTTCCTTATGGAGGTTCAAGAGGGGCGCAAAGGGTGAAGAAGAGCTCATAACTTCATTTTCTCACTTGGAGAGGAAGAGAGGGAGATTTAGCATGAGGTTTGTTACATGAGGTAGCTTGAGCTTAGGCGCATGCTTTCATGGAGGGAGGCATTCAACTATTGTCTTGGTTTATTTACTGAGGAGCATTCATTATTGTGGAGGGCGCACTTGTTGAGGAGGGCGCATCGGTAGTGGGGAGGACTTCTAGCCATCAGATTGCAGTGAGATCAGTTGCAAAGGGAGGCCACACAATAGAGCTTCATTCCTCTGGAGGGGTTTTCCATTATGAGCTCACAACTTGCATCTAGAGCAGTTATGGTGGTTTTGAGAGCTTGTATGGGGGGCACACCTTCCTAGGGTGCACCTGGCTTTTTTGGACTTGTATTTAAGCTTGGATCAAGCTGCTATTGTATCAGGTTCATCTATATTTTGTACTTTTTGTATTCCACCATCTACTTTCCTCATATATAGACATATATCCCAAATTGGTTTTCCCTGGGGGGGTTTTATCCAGGGTCATGTTGACCAAAAATACATGTGTACAAAATGACGTGTGTTAGTATTTTAGATCTACTTATTTTCAGCTATAAAGATCATTAGGTGTGTTGTATTTATTTAAGTATGCATGTGCTAAATTTTGGTTACTAAAACTACATGCTAGAGCACCTAAAATTGCAATTACAACCGTAACAAATCAACAAGAAGTTCCTGAACTGTTGGTTGTCCTAAAACAACAACAAAAAATTTACATAACAGTTGAAACTTAGAGCCAAACTGTGGTCAAAGATAGACCCAGTTGGAAAGCTTGATAAGACTTGAAAATCTTCAACATATTCATCAAGTGGCCATGCAACCCCCTTCAAGGTACAAGCAAATTTTGATATTCCATTATTTGAAGGACTGGTAGATGCAGATGTTGTAGATAAATGGATGAATCTAATCGAAGGGTATTTTTTCAGTCCACAATTTTTCCGACAGGGAAAATATTACTTTTGCACTCCTCAAGGTCATCCCCCATGTTAAGGATTGGTGGGATACTTACTCTGAGCAAAGGGCCATAGAGGAATATACAATATTTGTGGTTGCCCCCACATGGGATTCCTTCTGGGATTCCATTAAAGAACAATACTACCATGTTGGAAGCTACGAAGACCAATACATAAGATGGACAATGCTGCATCAGGAAAGTGACCAAACAGTACCAGATTTCATCAATATTTTCCATACCCAACGCACTGAATTGGGTATCAAAGAATCTGAATGACATTTGGTGCTCAAATACCATGGTTGTCTCCATAGGTACATTCAATAAAAAAATTTTCTTTTGTATATCACATCATTAGGTGTGACTTATAGATATGTTGTCAAGATTGAGCAGAAGTTTAAGCAAAAGAGGTGAGAGTTTGGATCTGCAAAATCCTCATAGCTGAAGCAAGGCAAAGGCGGCCCCAACCCACAAAACAAGGGATAAAGCAAATATGGTCACTCTTAGGACAACCATTCCAAGCCGCAACCCAAGAAGGGTAATGAGAAGTCGAAGAAGGACATGAGAAAATGGTGTGCATACCATAAAATCCCTTGGCACGACACTGAAGAATGTCGCTCCAAGCAGTCACTCGTGGCCGAGCCGAAAGCTTCTGGATCATCAATGCTAAACCGAGTTCCACTTTCTCTACCACCAAAGTCCAACCAAGTGACCCAGAAGAACCAGAGGAAGGGGAACGCCTCTTTCTCTCACATATGTGGATAAAGGGAGCTTTGTTGCATTTCATTGTCGATAGCGGCAATAGAGGTCGTCAAGTGGTTGGACCTGCTGATAACACCGCACCCACAACCCTACACCATTGGCTGGCTTCGCCAAGGATGAGATCTACACGTCAGCTAACAGTGTCTTATGCCCTACAACATTAAGCCCTTCAAAGATGAGGTATTGTGTGATATTGCTCCCCTTAAAGTTTGTGATGTTCTTTTAGGCCAACCATATTTTTGGAAGCAACATGCTATGTATGAGTCTAGACCCCACAGTGTTATTATTTCTTTGGGTAGACAATTGTATAGGATACCAGAGGTAACGCCGCCTACCACTATTTCTTTAATATCTGCTAAGAAATGCAGTAAGGTCATTTCATAGACCGGGAATTTCATCTTCTTAGTGATCTGTGCTCCCAGTAAGCAGAAGGTCACCGCCACATCCATGACTTCTACACAAAGCCTCTCTTTGCAACAGAAGAAGTGGACGGGATCGTGGAAGAGTATAGAGACATCTTCTCCTCACCCATTGGGGTACCCACGCACTTCCAAGTCAAGCATCCAATTGATCTAATCCTCGATGGTCTCTACCTAATGGACCATTCTATCATCACTCGTTGATGGAAAATGATGAAATCAAGCGCCAGATCCAAGAGCTGCTTCATTGTGTTGGTGCAGAAGAAAGACAAGACCTAGCGGTTCTGCATTGATTACAGAGCATTAACAAAATCATAGTTAGGAATCGATACCCAATTCCCTGAATTGATGACCTTCTTGACCAACTCGAGGGGGAAAAGTTCTTCAACAAGATTGACCTCAAGTTTGGCTACCACCAGGTTCCCATCGAACCAAATGATGTATGAAAGACAACTTTCAAATCTAAAAAAGGTCTCTTCGAATGGTTGGTCATGCCCTTTGGATTAACAAATGCACCATCAAATTTAATGAGATTGATGGATGATGTATTGAGACCCTTCACCAACTCTTTTGTGGTTGTATATCTGGATGACAACCTCATCTTCAACAGAACTTGGGAGGAGCACATGCAACATATTCAACAGGTTTTGGGCACTCTACAAAAACACAAGCTATATGCCAACTTGGAAAAATCCTCCTTTGGCATGAACAAGGTCCAATACTTGGGATACATTGTTGATGAGTATGGGGTACATGTGGATCCAACTAAGATCCAATTCATTCATGACTGGATAGCCCCGACCACACTAACCAACCTTCAGAGCTTCTTGGGACTTTCCAACTTCTACCGAAGGTTCATGTTGGGATTCTCCCATATTGCGTGGGACCTCAACTAAGTAACCAAGGGCAGTGGTAAGGAAAATTTAGCATGGGGGCAGGCACAACAACAAACATTTGATGATCTAAAGCATCACTTGTACCCAACTCCAATACTCTCCTTACCTGATTTGCAACAACCATTTGAGATTGAGATTGATGCCTCTGACTATGCTGCCAACACAATTCTCACTCATCATGTTCATCCAATGGAATACCATAGTGGGACACTCTCAGATACTGTCTGAAAATACCCCATCTATGACAAAGAAATGTATTCCATGGTGTTATCCTGTCGTCAATGGAAACATTACATTCTGGGAAAGGAGACAATCATCCACATTAATCACAAGCCTCTGCAGTTCATACATACATAGGGGAAGTTTTAGAACCACTTCCATCAAAAGTGGTCCACATACCTACAACAGTTCCATCTCAACATCAAGTATAAAACATGGAGCACAAATCATCTCGCTCACTGCCTTAGTCTCCCTCCCATTGTTGCACTCACCACAATGCTCCATTCCTCTGGGCATGAGGCATCTGAGTGGCCCCAACTTTATCAGCGTGACCCTGACTTCGCCACCACCTATTAACTCTTGTGCACACGAGCGAATGTCACCGATTTTCACATCCATGATGGATTGTTATGCCATTTGGGTCACCTCTATGTTCCCACAAAAGAGCGTGCAAAGTTTATTTGGGAGGCTCACTATAGTCGGATGGCAAGACATTTTGGTATGGAGAAAACTATGGTCGTTCTATAGAAACATTTTTATTGGCCAAAATTTTAACAAGATGTCAACAAGTATATTAGATTTTGCATTGCTTGTGACATTGCCAAGTCAACCATCAAGAAGCAAGGCTTATACACCCCTCTCCCTACTCCTGAGAGGCCTTGGGAATCCATCTCGATGGATTACATGTATGGCCTTCCATCCACCAAGCATGACAATGAATGTGTATTTGTGGTGGTCGATCGATTTTCAAAGATGGCCATTATCACAACCTACAAGAAGAGCATCACAATGGTAGATACTGCCAAGATCTTCTTCGAACAAGTGTGGGTTTGTTTTGGGATACCACATACAATCACCTTGGATTGGGACAACAAGTTCCTCAACACATATTGGTTGAGTCTCTCATCACTGTTGAACACTAATCTCACTAAATCCATTGCTTTCCACCCCCAAACTGATGGCCAGACAGAGCTCGTCAATTGGATGATTGTGCACATCCTGTGCATGTACAACTCTAAGCATCCGTGTACATGGGATGAGAGTCTTCCCTATGTTCCAACCCTTGGGTCCCATTGATGTTGCACTACCTCTTTCAACCACACATGAAGAATATTCCCATGTTCAGTCTGAGGCTGACAAAGCTGCCATATTCATTGAGTGGATTCAACACATCCGCCAACAGGTCCATGAGATTTTGCAGAAAGACAATGCTAAGTATAAGAAACACCATGATCAACACCAGGTACCGCACTATTTTTAGGTGGGAGACAAGGTCTGGTTACATTTGCAGAAGGAGTGCCTTATAGGGCCCCATCGGAAGCTCTGCCCACTTTGTTATGGGCCTTACACTATCACCAAGGTTGTGGGTAGCAATTCTTTTGAGATCAACACTCCAACCTTCCTTGGCGTGCACCCAGTATTCAATGTGGACCTCCTTCGACCATATTTTCCACCATTAATGGGCACCTCAGAGATCGCAGAACAATTGACACCAAGAGAGCTCAACCCCGACTACATGGAATAAGCATCCACTGATCAGATAATGGACACACAAGTCAAGGTGTTATCCACATTTTTTGGTTATCAAGATGATGACATAATAATGACATGATGATGGAAGATCTAGCTCTTCTTTAAGATCATTTTCATGAAGAAAGTTACACTTATCAGTTTCTCTAAATCACACTTTTGAAGATAGTACGCA
>ML793805.1:162939-191701 GCA_009831015.1 Picea engelmannii
TAAGTACATCATCCTTCTTCTCTTGTCCATTCAATACTTTAGAACTAGGGAAAGAGTAGTATTCTGTCACAGTTTGTTCCAGATCCAGGTGGATCTGAGGAGATTGGTCTGTGTCCGCACTCACGAATTTATCCTTGAACACAAGGGCACACACCAACAAAGGATCCAGCTTTATCAAGTTGTCAAGGCAGGGAAAATCCTACACCAAGGCAAGTGGATCACCCGAGGCCAAATTCATTCCTCACCTAATTGGGGCACTCAACGCAATGTAGACCATTTCTTCCTAAGGGGGGAGGATTGATCTAGGTGGATATTGGTGGTCGCCCACCTATTCCAACTGGCTCATATTGACATTTTTTAGTTCAACACGTTCTTCTGTAATTCTTTGTAATTGTGGGTTCTACAATTTCGGGGCCGTCTAAATCCCTACGTGGTTTCTAAGTGGAGATTGGTGGTCACCCACCTAATCCAACTGGATTATTTTGGAATTTTTCATGTCAGTACATCTTTATGTACTTCCAAGGCCGTTTTGGGGCCCTAAACAATGTTTTTTTTAGCTTGCCATAGTCAAATTGTAGATGGAGTCAAATTTTGATGACATAATGTGTATTTCTCGAAAATACCTTTCCAACGGGCTATCACGTGTCTAAAACGGAGGTCGTATGCAAAAGTTATGACCCCGGGAAGTTGAGGTACCAACTTACCCATTGGTGCCCACATAACTTTTGGCGTTTTGTCTCCTAGGGTTAGGTTTTTGGATGTCTAGGGTTTTGGAATTGATGAGTAATGTTAAAAAGGCCTTTGGAGCCTCATTGTAATCATTCTGCTCATATAGATGCACGTAGCAAGCCACATCTCTTCTTAGCGATAACTACCACCATTCGAGCAAGTTGTTTCTAGTTCTGCAATTTTACAATTTCAGCCTATTTTATTTATTCAATAGAAGTTATTTTTCATTGGATATCCGTTGTTGTTCTCTGTATCTCTGTGTTATTGTATTCAGTCTGTTATTCCTTTCATTCTTCTCATAAATCCATCTCACTATATTAATTTAAACAAAACATTAATATTACCTCTAGCATCCAGTGTGAAGAGGATGTTCAGACATCCTTGCCAATCCTACCCCACGTAAGGACACAACACCATCATGAACAGGTGATCAAACTCACTAGATAGTAGCTCCGGTGTGTTAGTGGAAATCATGTACATAAACTCTCACTTTCCCCTCTTGGGCATCATCTCACCCCACATGTGCATCCACACTTGAGTCATCGACCTAAAAGGCTGATGGAAAAAAGTATGCCTCATCTCTGGAAACCTCTCAAAAAATAAACAAAACAACTCTGAAGAAAAAGAGAAGTTCCTCCTCCCATGTATCATAGCAAAACAATTATCTAAAGCTATACAAAACTGCCGCAAAAAATGGTAGACCATCTAATACATCATGGGCTCTGTACCAAAGAATCAACATAATACAAAAGAGCACAACTAATGCGTTTCCCATCATCGGTGAAGTGCGCAATGGTCGTCATTAACAATGAGAGTCACCTAACCTCCTCTACACCGATGATTATCTTCCTGATTTAGAGGTCTTTTACTTTCAGTCGTGTTTATACCCCATGAAGTATTTACACCCCAAAATTATGTACACTCTTCCATGCGGGGGAGTGCAGAGGGGGGGGGGAACCCCCTCCGCGGGGTTCGGGGAGGCTATCCCCCAGACAGGGGGCAAGCGGGCCCCCAGTGGGGGTTCGGGGGCGAAGCCCCGGAAGCAAAAATTGCCTTGTAAAAGTATATTGTAATTTCATTGTAAATCTGGACCATTCATTATAAGGTCACAGATCTAACGATAGAGATTATGTTAGGGTTTTTTTCCCTAGAAGGCAACCCTCTTTTATGAGGGAAATGTATTGCGGCTATGTATGTTGACGAGTATTGTATTCTGAGAGAGGAGACTGTGAGAGAAAGAAGAGGAAGTTACAATGGGTTTTGTTGTAGGTTGTATCCCTTCATTTTCCTGGATAATAATAAAGAAAGGACCTGGCAATTTCTCTGGTGGACGTAGCCCACACTGGGTGAACCACGCAAATCTGTGTCTCTCTTATATTGTGTATCTTCTGTGTTTTGTTTCCGCATTTGTTTTATTTTATTGCTCTGTGGTCCTATTTTTCTAACACACTAGACACCTGAAAATTAGCTAGCAAAAACACATCAACTGCAATATATCTCTGAGAGTACATGAGTTGACTCTCTTCCACAACACCGACTGGGACATCAAGTAACTGCGGGAAATCCTTCCTTCTCCTAGATAACCTAGTGATAAAGTATATATCATCTTTAGTGGGTTGGTACCACTGATCAAGATAGACACAGAAAGCATGTCGATGGACATCCCATCGACGAATCAGCTGCACCAAGAACCCAAAGTGCCCCTTGAGGGATGTAGCCTCCTCATAGTACTTAAGGAAGTCTACATTCCTCAAGAGGACTTGGGTCGTTGCAGTAATAGGGTGAGGGTACAAATCTCTCTCCCTCTCCCTCACCTCCCAATCCCATACAACATTGTACAGGTCAACCCACTGTTACTCTCTCCGCTGACGTCTCTGCATGATTAACATATAAAATACATCAACTTCATACATAAAACATAAAAAAAATTAGTAAATGAGAAATTTATTTATAAATATGGAAAAATAACTTTCTTCAAAAAATAAGTAAATTTCACTATTGGTGCACCTAAAAAACAATCAAGCACCGCCTGCGGTGCGTATCTTACTTGTGAGCATTGTTTCCAGTGCGCACATGTAACATAACACACCGTATAAAATTTGTTATATTATTTTATGTGGTGCGTTGTATAACCTTACCACACCAATGCGTTAAGGTTAACAGACGCACCACCTAAAATAATAAAAACTTAAAATCCTAAAGCACCATAAAATCATATCTAATAAAATTATTACTGCAGTGTGTAGCCTTTCCCGACATGCACCGATGCATTACAGGAAAGACGACGCACCACACAAACAATTTTTTTTAAATTGATAATTACGGTACTTTGACATTAGGCTCTATTTTTTTACGGCGGTGCGTTGGGTAATCCTTAACGCACTGATCCATATATTTACCAACGCACCACATAAAATAATTTATCTGATTTATGCGTTGCATCGTTTAATATAATGCCCCGGTGCGTTAATGTTATTTCGACACACCGTGAAAAACCAACTATATTATTTTAAGTAGCATGTCGGTAAATTACGCCTCGGTGCGTTAATGATTACATAACACACCGGTGCATAGCGTTTACAAACGCACCACCAAAAAGAATAGGCAAATGTGTTTCAGTGCACCCTGTAAATTTTTAGGGTGCACCGTCCGTGGTGCGAGCCGAACGACTCGAACGCACCACGCATAATTATTATTATTATTTTTTAATAGTGGAAATTTAACTAAATTTTGCATTTTAATCCGCTAAAAGTTTAAGTTATAAAGAAATAAAGACATTACCTGGACATTTCCTCGTCAGGGATGCATGGTTGCCACGTAGTCAAAAAAATCAAATTCACCCACCATTTGGAAAAATTTGAAAGCCACACACTGAGCAACAGACGGAAGGAAGACAAGCAAAGGAAGCATCGAAGACAAGGTGCTTCAAAGAGGCAAAAGTTTCACCGGTGCTTGAGAGCTCTACAACATTGAAAAGGGTAAAAATAAATTTTATGGCTGGTAAATTTTTTTGTTTAACCCTATTACGGTGCACTCGATTATTAGACGCATCGATGCATCCGTATTTAAGTAGCGCACCAGAGTATATATATATTTTTAAAATAACCCTACCATGGTGCGCCATGTTTGAGAGAAACTACGCGCACCAGGGAGTCGATATTTAAGTAGCACATCAGAGTATATTTTTAAAAAAACAACCGTACCACGGTGCACCATTTTTTAGAGCAACTGTGCACACCAATGCATACGTATTTATGTAGCGAACTAGAGCATATTTTTTTTTTAAATAACCCTACCACGATGTGTTATTTGTGAGAGCAATGGTGTGCACCGGTGCGTTAGTATTTAAGTAGCGCACCAGAGTATATATATTTTTTAAAATAACCCTACCACGGTATGCCATTTTTTAGAGCAATAGTATGCACCAGTGCGTCAGTATTTAAGTAGCGCACCAAAGTATATTTTTTTTTAAATAACCCTACCACGGTGCGCCCTTTTTGAGAGAAACGTTTCGTTGGTGCGTTAGTATTTAAGTAGCGCACCGAGGGGTATATATATATATATTAAATAACCCTGCCACAGTGCGCAATTTTTTAGAGCAGCAGTGCACACCGATGCGTCATTATTTAAGTAGCGCATCGTAGCATATATTTTTTTGAAATAACCTTACCATAGTGCATCCACAGTATAAAACGCACTAGTGAGTTGGGTATTTATAAAAACACAGTAAAAAAACATCCGCTAAAACCTTCACCCGCTTGCCTCCGCTATAAAACAGATTTTTGGGTTATTTTTATATGGGCTTCCGCCAAAACCTCCGCTAGAGGATCTTTTCCTTGTAGTGCTGGAATATATGAAGCATCCTTTGCTCAAAAAAATGTCATTCCAGGTACTAACAAAAGTGACCACCCGAATACTACTAATAAGTAAAGCAATCATATACTGCAAAGGCTCGGTCAACCTCTCAGAGAATTGGTCTTCTAGAGAAGGACTCCAATGCACCATAAGAGTAAACACCTGAAAGTAAAAACTGGTTCTCACATCTATATCAATCATTGAATTTCCAAACCGTGTAATCCTAGGTTCCAAAATAATCTCGGAAAGGAACCACCATACTGACACTGCGCCACTCTGATCATAATGGTATGACCATCATACTTAGACCGAATCCTCCTCTCCTGGAAATCCAAGTTGAAATACCTGTAAGGATCGAACCCACTACCACAAGTCATATCCTTCTACGACATCTCAGAGAATTCCAAGTCTACAAACCTACTGTCGGACTCGATCATGGGTATTGGAAAAGAAAATGTCTCACCGTATAGAATAAGTCTCAATATATCCTCTCAAAGCATCCCAAAAATTAAACAGACCAATGATATGAATTACTGGAACCTACATCCAAACTAGAATTCCACTATGCCTCATAACAACTGACTCCAATTGTGCTACAATGATCAAGTATGTGCCAGCTAATATGTACAACTCCTCCCAAAATGTCCTTAGAACCGTGTTTTATGGATCATGGTCAATGTACCTAGGCAACCTATGGAGCCTAAACGCATCCCTAAATAACCACTCTATTGTCTGTGATGCCTCATACTCTGATGAAGTCCCTGAAATGTAGTCCCTGCCGGGCAATTTTGGTAGACTTATGCTAAAATCTGTCGACACACTCTTCCACCTATGTCTTGAAATGAGTGTACACTGCCATAATCCTGCTGGATAGGTATGCTTTGACTTGTTATGTTGACAAGTCATGCTCTCCTTCAAATGTCTTCGCACATTGTCCCGAGGCCCTTCCATGAGAACCTTTCTTTTATCTCCTGGTAATTCTGGAAGTACCCAGGATGCTTTGACGAGGGTGTATCATGTAAAACCCTCACGATCTCTTCCCTAAGTGTGGACTTAGGGACTAAGTATTTGAAACTCTGTAGTAGATGATATCGTCCACCACTATGTACCTATCATCCTGAATATGACCATCCATCAACTCGCATGCAAACCAATCCTTGGAATAATCCACCAGAAGATGGAACTTCCAGTCAGTCGAAATCCCCATGAGCCAATCCAATGTGTCATGAATCTCCTCCTAATGTGTCTGTACATCTTGCATACTAATCACATGGCCAAAATGTAAAGCATCTGTCATGTCGAGCTCCCTGTCCCTATCTTGATGATAGCATGATTGAAAATCAATCTTTGGAGAGTACTTTGTCCCATGCCTAAATATGCTCTCAATCATGCCCCATGTCTCATCTAATTGTCTCAAATGATCCTCCCATGTCAAGTTGTACATGAGGATATCATCGAAGCACACCAACATAAACCCCTATAGTTGTGGTGTGAATATGGAGTTCATGTGATACTAAAAGGTGGCAAGTATGTTGGTCAACCCCAATGGCATGACCAAGAATTCATAGTGCCCATAATGACACCAGGAAGTAGTCTGGTGATATCCCAATCGAAGATTAATATTCAAGGAATATCTTAAGCTCGATAAAGCTCATCTATCAACTTCTCACCCCTAAACAATCCAAACTCCATTATGCTCAAAGTCCATGTCACTAAGTCTCTCTAAAGGAATCGCCCCACAATCCCATACTAATGTGTCCACGTGATCCAAATGGATGTCAGTGGCCTCCCACCTATTCCAACTAGTTCATTTTGACAGTTTTTCAATTTGGAATTTTTTTCCTAGTTTTCGGGTCCCTGACTTCCGGGGCCATTTTGAGGCCCTAAACAACGTTTTTAGGGCTCGCCACAATTAAAATATAGACAGAGTCTACGTCTGATGAAAACATGTGTATTCCTCAGATAGACCTTTCCAACGGGCTATCGTGTGCCTAAAATGAAGATCGTATGCAAAATTTACGACCCCAAGAAGTTGATGTACTAACTTACCGAAACGGGGCCCACATGACTTTTGGCGCTTCGTCTCCTAGGGTTAGGTTTTTGGATGTATAGGGTTTTTGACATACCTGTTTATTGTAAAAAGGCCTTCAGAGCCTCATTGTAATCATCTTCTTGTGAATGAGCGCAACCATCACATCTCTTCTCATAGATAAGCTGCCACCATTCTAGCAAGCTTGTTTTCCGCTGCATTTTACAGTTTCAGCTTATTTCCTTATTGAATAGGAACCGATTTTACTGTATATTTGTTATTCTTTGTTAAGCATATTTTGATAATAATTTGTATTCATTTTGTTCTACTCATAAAATCTGAATCAATGGTATGAGAGTGGTCTGCTCCTTGTCATTCTTAATGCATGTCCCCAACGAGGTCAGGGTACAAAGAATTAGGTCTCGAGCTTGTTTATCTTGAGGACAAAATATCTCGCACACCCAAACAACCTCTCATGGTGGGAGAAAAGAAGGACGACGGGATAGGAGATCCCTTCAAAATGTTGCTCAAGGAATCCCTCATGCAACATAGGAACGAGATGATGGATAGTTTTATGCAAATCCTTCGACAACTACCTACAGGCAACGCATCTTCCTCAAACGGAGGTGTCGACCCCTTCAAGGTACAGTTCAACTTCGAGACAGATCATTGACGCAGAAACTAGTGTTATCGTTGCGACCACCAAGCTCCAACCCGGTGAACGAGACGAGCCAGAAGAAGGTGAGTGCATTTTTCATTCATAGATGTGGGTGAAGGGTACCTCCCTGCACTTCATCATTGATAGCGGTAGCCAAAAGAACCTCATCTTAGCAGAGGTTTTCAAGTGACTCACCCTGCCAACAACGCCACACCCACAACCCTGCACCATCAGATGGCTCCGCCAAGGAAGCGACATCCATGTCAGTCAACAATGTTGCCTGTCATATGACATCAAGCCCTTCAAAGACAAGGTATTGTGTGATGTTTCCCCTCTTGAAGTTTGTAATGTTCTTTTGGGCCAACCATATTTATGGAAATGCCATGTTGTATATGAGTCTAGGCCTCATAGTGTTATTATTACTTTGAACAAGAAATTGTACAGGATACCCAAGGCAGTCCCACCTAGTGTTATTTCCTTGATCTTTGCCAATTAATGCAGGAAGGTCATCTCTCAGACAAGGAAGTTTATCTTCTTCATGATTTGCCCTCATAATGAGTGAAAGATCGCAGCCACATCCAGAGTCTTTGTGGTCGACCTCTCCACACAACATAAGCAAGTAGATAAGGCTGTGGAAGAATACTCAAATATCTTCTCCTCACCCACCGGGGTAATTTTGCACTGTCAAGTCAAGCACCCCATCAATCTGACCCCCAATGCACCGCTTCCCAATGGGTCAGTCTATTGCCGCTCTTTATTAGAGAATGAGGAGATCAATCGACATATCCAAGAACTGCTCCACAAGGGGCACATCTGTCACAACTTGTCACCTTGCAGGAGTTGAATCATGTTGGTACAGAAGAAATATGGAACCTGACGACTCTGCATTGATTACCGAGCCCTGAATAAAATCACAATCAGAAACTGGTACCTGATTCCCCGAATCGACGATCTCCTTGATCAATTCAAGGGGGCCAAGTACTTCATTAAGATTGATCTAAAGTCTGGCTATCACCAGGTCCCGATAGAATAGACATATGTATGGAAGACCACCTTCAAGTCAAAGGAAGGTCTTTTTGAATGGTTGGTCATGCCCTTTGGTTTGAAAAATGATCCAACCACTTTCATGAGGACGATGGACAATATCTTGCGACCATTCGTCAATACTTTTGTAGTGGCGTATTTGGATGACATTCTCATTTACAACAAGACTTGGGAAGAACACTTGTATAGGTTCTGCACACCTTGTGACAGCATGAGCTATACGCCAACATGGAAAAATGCTCCTTTGGCATGGACATGGTCCATTACTTGGGCTACATCGTTGATTAGCATGGCGTACATGTGGATCCAACCAAGATCCAAGTCATCTATGACTGGCCAACCCCAACCACACTCCCTGAGATTCAGAGCTTCTTAGGCCTTGCCAATTTCTACCGCAGGTTCGTATTGGGATTCTCCCATATTGCATGGGCCCTCAGCCAAGTAACCAGGGGTGGTGGTAAGGCAAACTTTGTGTGGGGTCGGTCCCAACAACAAACGTTTGATGATTTGAAGTATTGTTTGTGCTCAACCCCAGTACTTTCACTACCGAACCTGCAACAACCCTTTGAGAACGAGACAAATGCTTCAGACTATGTTGCGGAAGACATTCTCACTCAGCACGACCACCCCGTGGCCTATCATAGTGAAACACTATCAGATGTTGTTCATAAGTACCCTACTTATGACAAATAAATGTACTCCATTGTGCAAGCCTGTCTCTAGTGGACACATTACATTCTTAGGAAGGAGACAATCATCCACACTAATCATAAGCCATTGCAATTCATGTAGACACAAGGCAAATCAGAATGACCACCATCAGAAGTGATCCACATACTTGCAACAATTCCACTTCAACATCAAGTATAAAACATGAAGTACCAACCACGTCGTTGATTGCCTTAGCAAACCGCTAGTCGCGGAACTCACCACGGTTCTAGACTCTTGCGGCCATGAGACCTCTAAATGGCCCAGACTCTGTGAGATAGACCCATACTTCGCCACCACCTACCAAATGTTGGACACAAACACAGTTGTTGCCAATTTCCATCTTCAGGACGGGCTACTGTGTCGTCTGTGCCATATCTACATTCCATCAAGCGAGCAAGTAAAGATGATCAGGGAAACCCACTACAGCCGGGTGGTAGGACATTTCAACGTCAAAAATATAGTGGCAATGTTGCAGAAATATTTCTACTGGCCGAAACTTCGACAGGAGGTCAACAAGTATATCAAGTCCTACACTGCCTGCGCGATTGCCAAACCAAACACTAAGAAACAAGGCCTATACAACCCTCTTCCTACTCCTGACAGGCCAAGGGAATCCATCTCAATGGACTACATGTTGGGCCTCCTGTCTACAAAGTCGGGAAATGACTGTGTTTTTGTGGTTGTTGATCGCTTTTCTTAGATGGCAATTCTGGTCGCCTGCAAGAAGACCATCACAATAAAGGCCACTACCAAGCTCTTCTTTGAACGAGTTTGGGTACATTTTGGGATCCCATAAACCATTGTTTCAAATTGGGACAGACGATTTCTCAGCACATTCTAGTTGAGCCTTTGGTCACTGCTGGACACCAAGCTCACCAAATCCACGAACTTCCACCCACAGATAAATGACCAAACCGAGGTTGTAAATCGAATGATCGTGCATATTCTATGCATGTATGATTCCAAGCACCCTCGCACATGGGATGAGAGTCTTCCTTATGTTCAACACAACTACAATCAAGCCCTGCATAGATCAACTGACCACATCCCCTTTCAGGTGGGGTTGGGATTCCAATGATTGGGTCCCATAGATGTTGCACCACCCCTTGAGGTCACCTCGGCTGACCCACCTCCTGCTTCAACTGAAGTTGACAAATCCACCTGGTTGATTGAGCGGATCCAACATATCTGCCAACAAGTTCAGGATATCCTATAGAAGTCTAATGATAAGTACAAGAAGCGCCATGATCAACACCGGGTGCCACATAAGTTTCAGGTGGGCGACAATGTTTGGTTGCACTTGCAGAAAGAATGCCTTACAAGACCCCATCGGAAGCTTCTCCCACTCTATTGTGGGTCGTACACCATCAACAAGGTTGTGGGTGATAATGCTTTTGAGCTCAACATTCCTCCTTTCCTTGGCCTGCACCCAGTGTTCAACGTGGATCTCCTTCGACTTTATTTCCCACTATTATTGGACACCTCATAGATAGAAGAGCAGCTAACACCAACAAAGCTCAACCCCGACTGCATACATCAAGAATCCAGTGATCAGATTATGGACAAACAGGTCAAGAGCAGTCGCCAGCAAAGGATCCATCTTTATCGAGTTGTTAAAGGAGGGCAACTCCTACACCAAGGCAAGTGGCTCACCCGAGGCCAAATTCAACATAAATTTTCTCATCTAATGGGGGCACTCAATGCAATGGATACCATTGCTTCCTAAGGTGGGAGGATTGATCCATATGGATGTCGGTGGCCTCCCACCTATTCCAATTGACTCATTTTGGCAGTTTTCCAAATAGGCAATTTTTTCCTAGTTTTTGGGTCCCTGACTTTCGAGGCCGTTTTGAGGCCATAAACAACATTGTTAGGGCTCGCTACATTCAAAATCGAAACAAAGACAATTCTTATGACCACATGTGTATTCCTCGAATACACCTTTCCAACAGGCTATCGTGCGCCTAAAACTAACATTGTATGAAAAAGTTGCGACCCCGGGAAGTTGATGTACTAACTTACTCAAACAGGGCCCACATGACTTTTGGTGCTTCATCTCCTAGGGTTAGGTTTTTGGATGTCTATGGTTTTTGACATTCCCGTTTATTGTAAAAAGGCCTCTAGAGCCTCATTGTAATCATCTTCTTGCAAATGAGCGCAACCGTCACATCTCTTCTCAGAGATAAGCCGCCACCATTCTAGCAAGCTTGTTTTCCACTACATTTTATAGTTTCAACTTATTTCCTTATTGAATATAAACCAATTATACTGTATATTTGTTATTCTATGTTAAGCATCTTTTGATAACAATCTGTATTCATTTCGTTCTGCTCATAAAATCCAGATCACCGTGTCCTCAATATATCCATTTCCATAATAAGTGGGTGCATATACCTCCTAGATGGTTGGTCCATAAGGTATATGCTCAACTCCCCCATCTACAGTTATGAATTGAGTCGTCAATGGGCTCCCCAAAAGAAGTGGCTTATGATCTCCAAGATGTAGACTAAGTGTATAATCAAAAGTCTCTAAGCCATACCTTTCGTCAAGCCCATGCAAATTTGAACATTCCTCGCACTCGACCATCACAAGAAGCTCCTCCATCAAACCGTAAGTACCACTAACATCCTCATGTGTCCCGAATGCCATAGATGAATGAAAGAATGTGCCAAAATCAAATCCATATGAAGCTCATATGTAAGCTTCCCAACTTCCTCATCATCATCCCTCATGCATAACTCCTTATAAGTTAGATCAACATCCAAAGAAAAATCATCCAACACCAAATATTCATCGTATTTGGGTGTTAATACACCCAGATCCTCACAAGCGTGAATACTAAGGTAAGATGTTGAATCCTCAACATTGTCTGATCGAAAAACTACATCATATGTGCTATCAACCTATCCATCATATGCATTGGCGTCACTAGCCTCATAGGATAGTTGTAATGATGTATCAAAAGTTGTTGTTTTGTCAACCTCATTGCACACACCTTCATCATGCACATCCAAAAAGTTAACATGTGGTTCTGTCAAACTTTCATCATGAAGTGAGGTATTTTCTTCACCAACTAATTCAGATTTGAATCACTTCTTCTTCTTCTTTTTCCCAATTGATAAGTATGGCTTCAACCACTTTGGAGGCTCTAACAATGTTGTTAGATTCTTCTAATATTCATGAGAGGCTTGTAATTTTTTTTCTAGGAATTCCTGATTTTTTTCCATCTTTCTAAGCCTCTGAATGTACCAAAAAAATATGAAAATATCCTTCATGGTTTACCCCTCTGATTGGGAGGAAAACATGCTTTGATACCATTGTAATAACCCTCCTTATGGTTGTGAAAAATCTATGTTTGCTGCTACAATATCCTAGTGATTTTCTGGCACAAGACTTTCATCAAACACTTGACAAACAAGCCCAAAACTCACTGTACTAATCCTTTATTGTTGTTGTTTTGTTTTAAGAGTGTTATTGGTTCAATAATTTTCACAAACACTTGGTTGTCATGCTAAAAAAACCAATACCAAAGCCCTTCATTTAGGCTGTTGTAATATTTAGTGTATTTTCTGGTTCGTACATTTTCTGAAAGACTTAGGTTGTAGGATTCAATCCACTGTAAATCACTTCTTATTGTTGTTGTTTGTGTTTTATTTTTTGTTGGTTTATTTCTCTTGATATGGTTTGCAAATGCAACACAATGTTTGATGCCAAATATGTTCTTATTTGCATTAATATAAAAAACAAGAAGCACACGATGATATCACCACCAACAATCCATACAACAACAAGAAAATATATATCAAATTTGATTTGAACTAAACCTAACCTGTTACTAACATATGGAAGCTTTGGAGGTACAGTTTGGCCTCTCCAAATGAAGAACCGTCCTCCCACAAAAAAAAGAGATGTCCACTACAACAAACTCGACTCCAAACAATGTAATTGTGCCCAACCACAAGGGAAATTGGTCCAACCACAAGGAATTTGGTCTTGCATTCCCCAAACAATGTAAATCCTCTCACCAACAAGGGAAACGCCCCCCTCGCCCCCCCCAACAACCAACAACTTGGCTCAGCAAGGCGAGGATTCAACCTAGCAAGAGAATGGCGGTCTCACTTGAGAGAAAAATGACCCTTCAACAAAGATTTCAGTCCAACAACTAGAGGTTTCGACCCAATTAAGAAACTCGACCACGATAACAAATTCAACATACATAAAATAAGGAACTTGACCTCTATGGAATGAATACAACCTTGCTTGAGTAGATCTTGATCCTCTCCAAGGGATACTAAGCATGCACAAGGTGAAATCGACTTCCACACAAGAACTCTGACCTCCAAGAATTTAACTCAACTTGCACAAGAGAATTATGGCTTCTACAAACCCCAAGATGTTGTAAAAGATGGATCCAACTCATCAACAATGAAATCAAGTGGAAGATCTGAATGATCTTCCTAAGACGAACAAAGTTCGCTCACACAAAGAATATCCAATATAAATAGGATAGTACATAGAAATCCATATAGGATAATAATAATATGAATAATGAATATGATATGAGATGATTACAATGAGAATGAGGGCCCGTTTATATATCCTCACATGGATGCCCTTTCATGAATAGACACATCATTTAGATAAGACATGGCTTTTTATTTATGATGTGTTTAATTATTACTTATTATATATATTTCTATATATATTGTGTTCATAACATTGCCTTCCCCTTAAAAATGATTTGTCCTCAAAGCATACTTTATGGAAGACTTGTCTCTTGTTATGGATTGTAATTATTGTCTCTTGATTTGTTCATTCTTGAGTTAGTAATCGTTGAGGACCTGAGACGATAGGATCTTCTAAGCGCTGAGCAGAATTGTCGAATTTTAAAGGAGTCTGCCCATCCTAATTCGATCTTCTTTGGATTTGGGTTTTTATAGGGTTCTTGGAAATAACTTGATACATTTCTACTCCCATGATAGCTTCTATTTTGACCCCCGCTTGTAGTGGAAGTAATATTCTTCGACATAGAGGTTATTTGTTTCTGTTGATACATTGAATGGCTAAAGTATCGACTTTTGTGTTTAGGATGTTGATAAGGCATCCTTGCAACTTGATCTTTACTTCATATACTTGTAGCTTTTTCTTGATTAAATTTTGGAATTGAGTCTTCTTCATATCTCTAGATTTTCGCTACTTCGACATTTGAAGACATCTTTACATGAGTTGTAAGTTTGACTAGATCTATACTAATTCCTTTATCTAGATTTGGGATTTTTACATCTAAAGACTTCTCTAGCTCCATAGGTTCAGTCATTGTCTTTTTATCAACTATTGATGTTTTGCGATCTAGCTCTTCTTGTAAAAACTTATTATCATGCTTAAGTCTTTTAATTTGTGTTAGTAAACCCTGATTATGTTGTTTTAATCGTAAAAGTTTTTTTTATCTTCTCACTTGTCATCTTTATTTTTTTATTCTAGATTCTCCTTTATTTCATCCTTTAAGATTTTAATTCGTTCTAGTAAATTTTGATTAAGGTTCCTTAGGCATGAGCTTTCTTTCTCTTCTTCGATTAATTTCTCTTTGAGACCTTGATTTTCTTGTTCCAACTTTTGAAAACACTGCTTCTTCTCCTTAGACTTCATGATTTTTGCAAGTAGTTTTTTATTATGATTTATTAGGCGGGAAATCTCTTCGTCTTTTTCAACGATGATCTTGTCACATTATTTTTGTTGATCTTGCAACTTTTGTATTGACTTTTGTTTATCTTGAAGGATCACCTCTGATATGTCCTTCAGGTCTTCTGATAATGGAGCTTCTGAAATCGACTTCATTGTAATGTTTTGTAATGTGATTTTCTTCTTCTTATAAGAAAATGTCAAAAACTTTCTCCTTGTGTTGAAAATAAAAGTACCAAATGTATCTACCCAAATTGACCCTAGAATTATATCAATATTGCTTGATACATTGATACCACATTGAATTGACCTATGAATTTGTAATCACCAATACATAGTTGTAGGTTCTTAATTTCATATTTCTCATCGGAAAGACATGTGTCATTTTCAATTATATTTGATTCTAAAACCATTAATTGGTTCGCCATGTCAACATTATTGTGATTTTTCCAAGCGTTCGAGCAAATAGCAACGTTGATATTATTTCCTTGAATAATCTCAGTAACTTCTAATAAGGGATCCACATATTTTTTATAAGTACGAGGGAATCTTCCTTGTTTTTCACCATGAAACTCCGTTTATATAATTATATGTTTGAAACTCGAAATGTCATAATAATATATATTACTTTTCTTCACCCTTATTTTCTTTTTATCTTCAATTTCCTCTCTCAAATATATATTTCCGTTACACATTTTTTTATACTTTATAAAAATACTTTATATCCACTTTAAGTAACCTTTTTTATATACTTTATAAAAGTAAGTGATTTAATAATGTCTTAATTAAATACCATTTTGAAAAGATCACCTCAGTATATACATTTACTTCTTCTTAATCCACAAATAATATATAAAGCTATGCATTTTTATAGCTTTGAATATGGCCTTGAGATTATTTTCATAATATCCTTTCGATAATTTGGATGTACAAGGTATGATTTTTTTATTTTTTTTTCAATTCGTCCTTCGTCTTGATTTTACTTCTTGTAATTTTTTTTAATGGTTTCTCTCTTAATATACCTGCCGATAGACATGGTATATAGTGTTGAGTTAGGTTTGACTTTCTATTAGTTCATGGTTGACCATAAAATATACACCCTTTTATCTAAAGTTTAAAAAAATAATGATTAATTTTAATTTTTAAATCCCATTTATCTGATATCTTATTGGCCAAAAACTTTGAAGTCTTATTGTTGCCTTCACTTCCCCCAATGTTATTACAATAAATATTTATGTCATCTAGTCATTTCATGACTACTCCTTCTCTCCCTATCTCCTTAAAGAATAATTTCATTATTATATTCGGCAGGGATATGCTACCTAGTAGCCTTGTTCTTTTTGCTATACCTTGCTTTTTTAATAATCTTTTTTGTAATATATTATATATATTACTTATCTTAATTTTTTTTTTTTTTTTTTTGAAAAGACACCTTTAAATACTCTTTTTACTTTTTCCCTTTTATTTAAAAAAATTCAAATACTCTTACGTAATTTCAATTACTCAATAATAAGTCATATTTCTACACTTTGTGGCAACTTTTATGAAATGTTCTTTTTCTTTTTTAACAACCCCACTAAAATATACTTTCTTTTAATAACAATATCTTTTATTTTAAAATAAGATATTAATATTTTCTCTTTTCCTCGACCCTTTTAATAAACTTAGTAACATTTTTTTTTAATGAATGATCACGATCTTTGACCCGAGGTTTCGTTTGGGATTCCCTTTTTTACTTCTTTAACTTATATACTTCACTTTTACTCCTTATAAAGTTATGGAGATGCACCTTTTACTCCTCTTAACTTCTTGGTAATTGCTAGTCAACTAAGTATTATGCTCGTGGGTAGGATTTCACCTTTGTATTTAATAGTTTGACTTTATAATTTTCTTATGTAACTTTTATATTGAAACAATTTGATTTTATTTATTTTTTCCTTTTATCCATAAACTGATTACATATGTATTTTGAATTTGCAGTGGAATATCTTCAATGAAATTCTGAGATTTTATATGGCCAAAGGCTTGAGTTGGTCAAAGACCTAATAAGCAGAGAAACTCTGATTTTGTTGCCAAAGGCCGGATCAAGACGAAACTCTGATACCAAATTTGACGAACAAAGTTCGCTCACACAAATAATATCCAATATAAATAGGATAGTACACATAAATCCATATAGGATAATAATAATATGAATAACGAATATGATATGAGATGATTGCAATGAGAATGAGGGTCTGTTTATATATCCTCACATGGGTTCCCTTTCATGAATAGACACATCCTTTAGATAAGACATGACTTTTGATTTATGATGTGTTTAATTATTATATTTAATTATTATTTATTAGATCTATTTCTATATATATTGTGTTCATAACACTTCCCCACCAAATGGCTCGGGTGGATCTCTCACCACCGAAATCTTATTAGCCGGGGTGGAATCTTTCACCACTGAAACCAATCCAAACCAAGGTTTACCCCAAACCCCCAAAGGCTCCAAGAACTCTCCAAATCAATATCAAATAATCATCTACATAATGAGAGGAAATGAGCCTTATCTCTTCTTTATACCCCTTTCGTTTTTTTTTTTTTCCTTCAAGTGACTTTTTAATTCATCTTTAATATTTTATCCTAAAATCACTTTATTAATTTAATAAACCTTTTTACTCCAAAAAGTGATTTATTTGACTTTAAAGGTTTTCCGGCCATCGAAAGTTAAATTTTCATCATCTCAACATTTAGAGCTTTTCCTCTCGGTTCCAACGAGCTATCACACTAAGTACCTCTCTTAGATAATTTATTAAAATGACACCCTTAGTGAAATCCATTAATTAATGCTCAATAATACTCCCAAATTATGAGAACAATCGAAATGCAACAAAATTGAAATTTGATTGTGCATGAATGATCACGATGATGAAAAATAATAAGCAGACTTCTGGAAGCATCAAATAGCTCCTCTAAAACCCCTGAGCTCACTGGTAACATCCAATTACCCCTTTGATCATGTCGACACAAACCCATAAAGTCATCTCCAACTGTAAAGCAAGGGAACCCAAAAATGAGGATATTACAATGTCTTTTAGTTTGTTTGTGATGATCTTTCTCAGGATTTTGTAGGAGTTAAGAGAGAGATTAGAAAAAATATGGGAAAGGAAGAAGGATTGACTTCTTTTTGGATACGAGCTAAAAATGAGGAGTTTGTATTACTACCCATCCTGCAAGATTTTTCAACAAATTGGAACATCATTTTTAAATTTGTTTTAATTATGTACCAGCAAGTTTTGAAGAAATGAATAAAGAAACCATTAGGGCTTGGGGCTTTGTCAGAGTGCAAGCTTTAAATTGCATTTATTGTTTTAGATTCTTCAATCTCCTTCATCATTTGAATGTTCTCTATTTGGGAAATTATTGTAGGAATATCTTCAAGCATATATTCAATTATATTTGGCTCAACTCCCTCTTGTTATGTATATAAAAATTCTTAGTGCGCCTTAGCCGCCTCTTTGACATCTGTGAAATTGCTTAGCTTGGATCCATCATCTAGGGTAATTTCCTTCACATTATTTTTAAGAGTCCTAGCTTTGACTTGCATGTGGAAAAATGAAGTATTCATGTCTCCTGATCTTAACCATATGCTACATAACTTGAGTCTCCACATTTCTTCTTTCGATCTAAGAATTTTATGCAATCGGTGAGATAGATCATCTTTAGTTTTCTTAAGCTTACTATGAACCTCTTCCTCCTCCATTCTACTTTGAAGAATCTCAAGATGCAAATTGACGTTTGCTTTCTCCACCTCTAGGGAAGAGTAGAAGCATTCCACCCATTCTTTTAAAACTATTTTAACATATTTCAATTTATGCTCCCAGATGTATACTGGAGATCTAATGATCCATTTCCTTTGCTATGATGAGATGGTTTCCATGACCTTGGAATCCTGCAACCAAAGAGGGTTAGATATGAATAAGAGTGGCCCATAATCCATGGATTCCTAAATTTGAAGGATAATTGGCTTATGATGTAAGATGGCCAAAGGGATTATTTTTGAGGTGATATTGATATCTTCCAAGAGGAGATCACTTTGAAGGAGGAAACAATCTAGTCACACAATGATGTGGTTGAGACCAATCCTTCTACTCTACTAGGTAAGTTTTCCTTTGACATGCTTGATGTCAACTATATCCCATTCTGCCATGAAATTCTCCATTCTTTCTTGGAATGGATCTCTGACTATACTCCCCCCTCACTTTTCTTTGTTGTTTAGAGTTACATTGAAATCTCTGTTAGAATATAATGGATGTGCTTGTTTTACCATTGACAATATCACTAATGTCACCCAACCATAGGCCGAAGCCACCGTCCGAGCACCTTAACCTTGACAAAGAATCACTCTGGAAGCAAACCTCGGCTAGATAGCCAAACAAAGGGTAGTGCATCTTTCCCCAAGGATAGGGCACCAACAAGAGCTGATTAGATAGTCCAAACCCTAGCCAAGAGATAGTCTAAGCCAAAACTGATCTGCTAGCTGCAGCAGCTGCAATGGCAACTCTCCTCAAACCTGTGCACAAAACTGGGCACTGCAGTGTGCACAAGTGCTGCTCTACAATTATGAGACTGCCTGCCAGAATGAGAACTAGCCTCCTGTATTTATACTAATTCTGGCTAACTGCATGGGCTGACTTCTCATTCTGGGTATCTGTCTGTTTAGTATATATTAATTCTTTTGGATGACTTCTACTCTTGGAGGCTAATAACCTAATATAAATTATCCTCTTGAGCCGACATGTCTTCTAGGGTTATTAGCCAACTCATTAGGGTTTCTTCTTGCTTTCCGAAGTATTCTATTCTCGTCAGGTTTACACGTGGAGGTAAATACCTCCCGCAACTACCATAATATCAACACTCCCTTCTAGCTAGGGAGGTATTATAGGTAATGGTCTTGATCACGAACATGCCATTCACCCGGTAGCATCAACATAGACTATCTCATGACTAGATCATCAGCACCATCATCACCATCAATATCATCAGCCGTATCATCTCTCGAAACCATACTCCTTCTGAGTAATTAGACATGATGTTGGATAAGTCACTCACACCATAGAGTGATACAAGAGCCATTCTTTTAATCTGGACATATGTCCTAGAAGAGTAAATGTTTTTTTTTTTTAACCATTTTTTGTCTGGGAAATCTCTGTTCTTTGATCATCCATCTAGCTGATAATCATTTCCAATACTGCTGATAGTCTTCAAGGCAATCAGAATAAAATAGAGCACACTTGTGTCTATCCATAGTAGTACATAACCACAATCCAGTGGTACACTACCACACCAAGTAACACACAAGTACTTGATCAAACAGTGGAACACATCCACCATAGTAGTATATATCTATTGTCATACAATCTTCATAACAATCGTCTGATATCAACCTGCACATAAACAATGTTATGATATACAACTGAATCATCTGGGCCATTCTTCCACTCACATCTGTGAGATCTCGGAAGAGCATCTGCCCTTAAAAAGTAAGACATCAATGATGAGATATTTGGACTATTCTTCTCAATCAAAGAAGAATAACTGTCCTAATTTATGAGCCTGGACCATTCCCCACCCTGGGCCATTCTTCTGACACTAAACAAAGTGTAACCTGGAGAGAATGAATCTGGCCTAAAGAATGTTTGTCCCTAATTGTTGAGCCTGGACTATTCCCCACCCCGGGCCATTCCTCGGGCACTAAACAAAGTGCAACCTAAAGAGAATGAATACACCCTAAGGAATGATTGTCCGGACCATTTCCCCTGTTAACCATAAGAGGAAAAGATTGTCCTGTACCAACCTCCAAAACAGACCATTCATCATGTTAACCACAATGAGAAATCGTTGTCCAGGGAGGCGGGCCAGTCTTCTTGAGTAACCCTCAAGAAGAGAGATTGCCCTAGAACACTCCCCATGTTAACCACAATGGGAAGTCACTGTCTATGGTACATCAACGATCTGGACCATTTTCTGAACTAGAAAATGTCTGTCCATCAGAAATCTCAATCCACTTTCTGAACTGGAAAGGAAACTGCTCATCCTAGACCATTTTTCGAACTGAAAAATGATTGTCCATAAATCAATACATATCAGTGCTCCCTCCCAACCTGGGAGTCATCTCTTCATTTTTCAATAAGGAAGTCGTCTCCACGAGCTCCATCTTGAGTACGCAAACTCTTTCATCTTGGATAGAAGCTTTACCAAAATGTCTGCTTATCTGCTCATCTGTGGAGATATGTATTGGAGAACCACTTTCTCCTTTCTAGACTTCATCACGGATAATGTGATGCTTGATTTCAAATGTACTTCGGTCTGGAACACTGGTTTTTCTCTGAAGGCTTCATGTAGCTCTGATCAATAAAGTATATCATTGATCATTTAGATTTCTGTGGTGAGAGTTTTGTTTAGAAATTATCGGAAGAACCACAGTATTTTCAATTGCTTGTCGACATTTCGGATCCACAACAGGATCCATCTTCAGGACAAAAAAGCCTGAGGAAAAACAAGAGAGGAACCCTAATAAATATTAATGAGGAGTGTAGGAAACCTAAAGTCGGATGTGTGAAACCCTAGGTTTGAAAAGTTTTTTTATTTTTATTTTTAGAAAAGGTATTTAATAAAGATTTTGTTTATTAATAAATTAAGTGGTTTTTTATTTAATTTAATAATCCAAATGGTATTAATATTATTATTAGTGTTTATGTTAATTATAGGTTAAATTAAGGTTAATTTTTAAGGGTAGTATTAATATTATTATTGTTGTATTAGTGGTAACAAATTATATGTTGGTATTAATTAGGTTAGTCTTGGAATTGATTTAATTTTAATTGATGTTAATAATTATTAAAGTATTATACTAGTTTAAGGTTAAATTAGGGTTAATTTGTCCTGAAGATGGATCCTGTTGTGGATCCGAAACGTCGACAAGCAATTGTAAACATTGTGGTTCTTCCAATAATTTCTAAACAAAGTATATCATTGTTTGGAACACTGGAACATATCCATGCGGCACTTCTTCTGTCATCATGAGATCTGATCTACTGAGTAATCATCTTGATACAATATCTCTGTTATAGAAAAATCTTCACCATGCTTCTGTTGTGCACTAGAGGTTCTCCACCAAGTTATCTTTTTCCATCTCCATACAAGGGCCTCTTTCTGGTATGCCTCAAAGTCTTGAGGTTGCTCTTCATACACTCTTTGTTCAATTGCTCTGGAGAACAATCTTTGCATTTATCTGATGTAGAATTCCAACTCATAGATGTTGCAGATGATATAATGACTCATGTAGAGGTATGTCTGGTCTACTGGAACAAGTGGTCATCATAGTCTTCTCCCTCCATTTGGGAGAACCTCTAGTTCTGGATCTTGCAAAGCTTTTATTCATAAGTCTTCCATACACTGTTCTTCATCACGACTTTCAGTTCCTCTGCTTGATTTCTTTTGGTGAGTTCATATCAGGCTAGTAATCTTGTGATTCTCGATACAATGACTGGTTGTTCTGACTTCTCTTTCTTTATTGGAATCTTCATGTTTTTCTATAGCTCTCAGGTCCATGTAGTTACTTATAGATTCCATGCCCTAAAGATTCCACTTTTTCCTTTCATCATAGGATCACGAATGTGAATGGACAACCAAGGATACTTTAAGGATTCTCTTTGAAGAAGACTTCTTCTAAGGTCGAACTAAACATGTACTGCTTTTCATGTTTGCTATCATGGATATATACTTCATCATCTTCAATGGATTGTAGGATTAGCTCCCTCCTAATCCTTGCTTCATGTATGAATACATGCTCTTCTTTATGGTGATATATAATCGGCTCCCTCCATCTAGGAGAGTCCACTTTTCCATCTGCATCCTTATTGTCTTCTGCAAAGCGTCATAAGTCTTTCTCCAATTTTCTCTTGATTGTTGACTTCTTTATTCTAGGTTTCTTCAATATTGATTCTGATTTCAACTTATCTTGTAATAGCTTCCACGAGATTTGTTTGATATATTTCATCCTTTCTTGTACAGTGATAACAATCCTTATCTTGTTGTTCTTCCATAGATATAGTTCTTCTTGGAACATATTATCTTTTAAGAGATAGATCTACAAGATATGTATAGAGACTTATGCAAACAAGATATGTACAAGAACTAAGAAAAGTATTGTTACCTTCAGAAGAAGAAGTCTCTTTCATCCTGCTTAGTCTTCTTTGTGGGTTCCTTTTCTTCGACAACTCATGCTTTGTGTTTCTCCTTCTTTTTATTTAGCTTGGGACAATGATTCTTGTAGTGACCATACTTTCGATAGTTGAAGCATTGTACTTCTTAAATGTCTTTCTCTTTATTTGGCTTCTTCCTTGAACCAAACTTCCTTTTGTTCCTGAAATTCTTGAATCTTGCTGTGAAGGCTTGATCATCGTACCTCTTTTGGGGTTTCTCTTTTGCAATGATCCTGGATTCTTCTTTAGCACAACAAGTCCAAAGTTCTTCAAATGTAAGATACTCCTTCCTTGTGTTCATGCTTGCGGCAAATGCATCCCATGTCTTGGGAAGACCATTGAGTACTATGTTTACCAATTCCTTCTCTAAAATGATCTCTTCAATAGCTTGTAGTTGATCTCTTAACTGGGAGATTCACATAAAATATGATGTTATGTTGTCATCATCATTCATCTTCATGTCACAGAGCTCATTCTTCAGACTCATTACTTGTCCAATGTTTCTCACTAAGAAGATGTTTGTTAAGGCATCGTACATCTTCTTCGATGAGTCAAGATGGGAGATGTAAGGTATCAAGTGGTCTTTTATAGAATCCACTATGATACTCATGGCATTGATGTCACCGTCTTTGAACTTCTCCATAGTTGCACATTCTGCGGTTCCTTCTCTTTCCCTTCTTCAAACTCTAGTTTCATGATCTTTCCTTTCATGATATCCATCACTTTATTCTTGGCAAGGATGAGATCAATCCTTGTCTTCCACGCTCTCAAGTTAGAAGCTCCATCTAACTTGTTCTCTGACTTCATAGAGTAAGTCATGGCTGCTTTGACTTGGTCAACCCTAGATTTGACCAAAATCTCAAACTTCATGTCTTGGATTTCTGAGAGTACCAAGAGATGCGTTAGGCTAGGGCACACTGATCTATCCGGAGATTAGGTCAATCCCTTCATTGAAGGTGCCTCAACAAGAGGATTAGGGTTTTTGCAACTGCACCTGCTAGTAACCCTAGCGACAGTGCTATGGTGACTGCTCCTGCTAGAAACCCTAGCGATAGTTCTTCAACGAGCTTAATTCCTTACGGCTATGTTTCCTTCCAGCGGTTAGACTGAATGAAGGAGGTGTGGGCCCATAACCTGTTAGAATATAATGGGTGTGCTTGATTTACCAATGACAATATCACTATTGTCACCCAACCATAGGCCGAAGCCACCCTCCGAGCACCTTAACCTTTACAGAGAATCACTCTGGAAGCAAACCCTCGGCTAGATAGCCAAACAAAGGGTAGCACATCTTTCCCCAAGGATAATGCACCAACAATATCTTATCAGATAGTCCAAACCCCAGCCAAGAGATAGTCCAAGCCAAAACCAATCTGCTAGCTGCAACAACTGCAATGACAGTTCTCCTCAAACTTGCGCACAAAACTGGGCACGACAGTACACATAAGTGTTGCTCTGCGATTCTGAGACTGCCTGCAAGAATGAGAACTGAGCTCTTGTATTTATACTAATTCTGGCTAACTGCCTGGGCTGACTTCTCATTTTGGGTATCTGTTTGTATAGTATATATTAATTCTTCTGGCCGACTTCTTCTCTTGGAGGCTAATAACCTAATATAAATTATCCTCTTGAGTCGACATGTCTTCTAGGGTTATTAGCCAACTCATTAAGGTTTCTTCTTGCTTTTCGGAGTATTCTATTCTCGTTAGGTTTACACGTGGAGGTAAATACCTCCCGCAGCTACCATACTATCCACAATCTCCTATTACGATATTATTTTTGGAGTATTCCGAGTCTTTTAGCCCCATAAGAGAGGACCAACATGTTTCTTTTTTCTTGTATGCTGATAGCATGTAAACATTTATTACATTGATGCGCTTTCCTAATTGATGATGGGTAAAACTTGTTAAAATCTAGTGCCATGTTTGAAATGTGAATTACAGGAGAAGGAAATAGTTGTTCAAGAGGGTACACAAACCTCTTGAAGCGTTGCTTGAACTGATCTCTATCCCTTCACACTATTTCCATTGCTACTTTATTGTTGCTAAGGTTTTTGAAGCCTCCAATTTAGTCTCCTGGAGAAGGAGGATTGTATCGCATCCGCTGCTGCATAATAAAATTTTCGCCTTTTCTCGAGGGACGGAATCCTCGAAATTCTATGGGGCTTAGCACAGGCTAGCTCTCCCCTTTTTCCACCTCCATGTGATCGTTGATCATGATCACAAGCCAAACAACTAGGCGCCTTTTTGCATTTCGCGACTCAGTGATATAAACGAGTCGAGTCTTTCGGCTCTGCAAACCCCCAACTGTCGAAGTGTCGAATAGGCTTCGATCAACAATTAGCCCCATGGCTATGCCTTGGCCAATATGAACACTTCTCATAAGACCACAGTCTTATTCCCTTCGGGACTTATCCATACAAGAGCCCGACCTCTTGTCAGCGGGACTCCCGAATTCCCGATTTCCGGTTTCACGACGTGGCCTTTGTCACGTTAGCCCTCCTGGCTATACCCTGATTCAGGTGACCACTCCTCATAAGACCTCAGTCCTATCTCTTTCGAGATTTATGAATACGAGGGCCCGACCCTTTGGCCAACGGGACTCCCTCAGATCGACGGTCCTCGTTGTTTCACGATTTCGCGACTTGCGACCCCCCCCAGTGACACAAATCCTTTGTCAACTCGAATCCCTAGTATCTGAAATACTGATGGACTCTCGATTCTCCACCACGTGTCCTCCATGAATGGACGGTCCAGAATGTTTCGGGACTTCCATCATGGAGTGTCCCGATCTCTTGTCCTCGAGACCTCCGAAATCCCGAAGTCCGAATCCCCGGAATGGGCAATCTTGCAACACGTATCCTCCTTAGATCGGACGGTCCAAATCTATATCGGGACTTCCACCATGGAGTTTCCTGATCTCTTGTCATCAGGACTTCTGGAATCCCGAAGTCCGAATCCCCGGAATGGGCAATCTTGCGACACATATCCTCCTTAGATCGGACGACTGTCGGGTTTTATAACTAAGATTTGACGGCTCATATCTGTCCCACGCTGTGCACTCTCCCACTGCTCCCTAGACATGGAAAAACCAACAGTCCAGATACTCCCACAGACCTTGGGGATCTACGGTCCCGATTTCTTCGCTACTCATGAAGATAAAGAAAAAGGGTTAAGGCATGTAACGCCCTCGTTTCTTCCTCCAATCTAACGGTCGTGAATGACCACAGATCTTCCGACGGGATCTCGTCCGTCGATTGATACTTATCCCTACGCTACTATTTCGGGATTCTAAGAGGATCATTCTTCCTCGTACAGGGTTGCTAAGACTTGCGCCTTCAAATCCTTTTCCAGGTTCTTGGTAAGCTTTCCAAGAAGAGCATCTATGTGGAGAGATATATTTCGGGTATTCCTAGGGATGAATAAGGACATAGATTTCCCAAAAGCAGACTTGAAGTCTGAATTAGATCGGTATGCATATAAATAGCGATTTATAAAACATAAGCCATACGTAGTCTTTCCATTATAAGCATGCAACCACCATTTCTAAATCAAAACACTACACAGGCAGTCTTATACTCAAATCATTCATAAAACTGCACAGACTATGAGCATACATGTCAGCATATAAATTTCAAGATGCAAGATGTAAAACACTTATCAGAAATAACACCATATGTGAGTGCAACTGTTGAGAGGGGTGCTCGTTTCCACCCAACCGTAGGCTCAGTGACTCCCAACGGATTTACCACTAGCCACCCCCGAGCTGAGACCACGATGCTGCGAGACTGCGTCTCTGTTTGCCAATGACCGAGAACGAAGGTTACTCTCCTTCTTCTCTGCTATCACTCACTCTGTATTTTTCCAGAGTTCTTCTTCCTCTTTCCCTCGCGTCTCCCTCCTGATTGCCCACTCTTCCTGCCTTTTCTCCTTTCGACGAGGTTGTGTGTGGCACGATCTTCCTCGCTGTGGTCAGGTCTGAGGACTACGAATGGGCGGTTCACCCCCATCCCTCATTTCTCATGAGGAGCCCTTTACCTACCAATCCTGATGAGTCATTTAATTCGGGGCCAGCAAGTCACTCTTGGTTCTTTGGGCCAGTGAAGTCCAAATACGGTATTGGTTTCGGTGGAAGTTAATGCCACCTTTGCAGGTGCCTTCCACCACCTTTCTTCAACCATCGTGGTCTCTTTTTCAGCATATCCCCTCTCAGCAGTCCTGCAATATATATTCATAATATTATTCACATTCATCGACCTTTTTCACAAGGTCCATTCACACCACACATTCACATTTTTGAGTTTGCCACAATTCATGGCCAATATAGTTATTTTTACAGACTGGGGGAAACAGGGTGTTGCAATTCCCTCCCCCTTAAATGAACATCGTCCTCGATGTTCTTATCTATCAACATGACATGCATGTACAGAAGTAAACAAAATCAGATATGTCTGTCTCATGGCATCCTCCATTTCCCATGTAGCCTTATCTGGGCCAAAATGTCTCCACTGCACCTTAACCTGTGCAATGGTTCGGTTTCGGAGCGGCGTTTCCTTTCTGTCCAGTATGCACTGAGGTTCTGGTAGAAATTCTCCCTCTAGTTCCACCTGGATCACAGACCAATCAATTATATGGTTAGCATCATGTACATATTTCTTCAATAATGAGACATAGAAAACATTATGTGCTTTTACTGTGGGAGGAAGTGCTAGCCTATAGGCTACGGGTCCCACTCTATCTAGAACCTCAAAGGGTCCACATTACCGAGGTGCCAACTTGGCACAAGCTCCCATTTTCAGGGAACTCTTCCTGGGCCTAACTCTGAGATATACATGGTCTCCTATCTTGAACTCTCTTGGAGTTCTCTTTTGGTCCGCATAACTTTTCTGTCAGTTCTGAGTGACCTTCAGGTTTTGTTTTATCTAAGTTACCTATTGTTCCATTTCTTTCAACATGTCGGGTCCAAAATAAATTATGTTTATGCGATTACTCCAACTGACTGGAGTATTACACGACCTACCATAGAGGACTTCGAAGGGACTCATCTTTAAGGATGCTTGGTAGCCATTGTTGTAGGCGAATTCTACCAGTGGCAGGTAGTCTTCCCACTTCTTGGGTTGATGCATTACATGCATTCTTAGCATGTCTTCAAGTATTTGATTCACTCTTTCTGTCTTTCCGTCGGTTTGAGGGTGATAGGTAGTGCTAAACAACAATTTGGTCTCTAAACCAGTCATCAATGATTTCCAAAAGTTGGAAGTAAATTTAGTGTCTCTGTCAGACACAATCTCTTTCGGCATACCATACAGTCTGAATATCTCCTTCATGAATACCTGGGCGATATCTATTGCCTTGCAAGTCGACTTGATGGAGATGAAGTGAGCAGACTTGCTCAATTTATCCACCACCACCATAATGGCGTCATTCTGTTTGGTTGAGGTTGGTAATCCAGTGACGAAATCCATGGAGATGGTTTCCCATTTCCATTATGGGATTGGTAAAGGTTGCAATAATCTTGCTGGGTGTCGATGTTCTGCTTTAACCTGTTGGCACTCTATGCATTTGGCTAGGTACTCGGCTATGTCTTTCTTCAATCCAGGCCAATAAAATTGTTTCCTGGTGGCAGTGATCATCTTCTGGTATCCTAGATGACCAAGATAGGGTCTTTTATGTAGTTCATCCATAATGAACCTCTTCAAGTCGTCACAATTTGGAATATACAGTCTATTTCTGTAAGTGAGAAGACCTCCTTCGGTCATCTGGTAGCCTTCATATTTTACCCCGGTGGGCTCTTGCTGTA
>ML793805.1:201620-223762 GCA_009831015.1 Picea engelmannii
AAGAATTTTGACACATGTTCAAAACATATGTCAATATCATATTACTATTTTGGATTACATGCAAACAAATGGCTACCACATATCGATAACATGAAAAAATTGGTTATCAAAACCTATGAAATTTGAATAGTGCCAAACCATGATTATTTCATATACCATATTATGCAAATAAGACAAAGGCAAGTTACATAGTTCATTTAGAAGTTTTACATGGTTTAAATACTCATATGAGTCTATATATGAGCATTACATATACCATAATCTCAATGTAAAGGAGGCGCATAAGTTGAGCATCATTGTTAAGTATTTGAAGTTTGAGTTTTATGATTGAAACACCACATTGGAAACAACACCTCGCATAGGATGCATTCAACATATAACTTATAAATGGGTGTTGGCTGGTATTTGGAAATGGTTATACATATTATATGGTATCATTTAGATTCATACATATTGCATGTGGTATATGAGTGTGTTGATTTCAAGGTCGAGGGTTATATGGTAGCATGCTTAATGTCTATTTAATTTAACGTGGTATAAGGCTTGTGTAGCATCAGGATTTTTCGCATTGAATATATTGTTGAGTTGGCAGGCATATGATGGTTTGTTTAAATAGGAGACGTGATGGTTTTCCCATGCATTAAAGTTGCAAGGAAGTGGGCATTTACTCCCACAGTCCCGCATGCTATTACTCAATTTTTTCCTTGGTTCGTGGTCATTTTTCTCTATTGAGATTGAGGGAAAAGAAAATTTGAGCTCAACCTGTTAAAACCCTCGCTTTTGGTAGTTTTGGTAATTGTTTCAACCTTCTTCACTGGTATAAAGGCACATTTGGGAAAAAGTATGAGTCCATGGTCCATTTTAAATATTCGGTAATATATTTGTCTTTAAGAATGATTAAATATGGCTCTGGTTAGCATCATTGTGTATATGAAATGTTTTCTCTCTCCCTATTATGTCATTGCTTGAAGAGAAATAAAGAATGATTGTTAGTTAAGGAAATTTGTTGGGTTATCTCTTATATGTTTTCAAACTTTCACTTTCCATCGCATTTTAAAAAAAGGCTCTGAGTTAGTTCTGGTTTATATGCATTATAAATGGTTTTGAGCTTGACTCTTTCAAGATATTCTATGGGTTTTGTGATGATTTTGGGGAAAATGAGACAAACCCTTTTCAAGTTATGAAGGAAAGACCATGGGTTTCAAACCTAGGTCAAAGTGTTATGCTCTATTTGATTAACGTTTGAATCCATTCACACTTTGGCTCTTTTAGATTAATTGGGTCAAGCTCATCATGATATTTGTTGATTCGAACCCATCTTGTGTTGATAATTGACATACCTGAACTTATATTTATTGTTGGGTTGCATTCGAGCTAGTGTTCTGATTTGCTTTCAAATAAAATCTATTTTAAGTTGATTGTGTATCATTCTTACTTGGAACAAGTCTGAACTCAAACCGGAATACGGTGATGGAATTTGGGTCTTATAAATCATAAGGAAACTACCTAGCATGTTCTTTCATTATGGGGTTAATGCTTTGTGTGACTCTTGAATCTATTTTTTTTTTAAAGAAAATGGGTAATGGGTTTATACCCTATCTCTGCATTGAGGCCCACAAGCTAAAACTTGGGTCCTTTGAGTTACATGCAGTCTATCATTCCTTCAACTCAAATTCTTAGGCATGGTATATCTTTAGTTTTGAGCAAAGGTGTTGTATGCATTTTGGGTATGGTGTTTAGTATGAGACTCCTTCATTTCAGTTTAAGTCAAGAGTTTGAATAGAAATGAAAAGCAACGGGTTTTGGGATAAGCACTCTACAGGTGAAGTTTTGGTCAAAGTATCACATGAATGCAGTATAGAGTTTAGTATGTCGATTGGCTATAATGGTTACTTTGTAAACAGATTTCTTTGAAAAATGGTTTGGTTTGGTTTGATTTGATTGGGTCAGGAGCAGAGTTGGAGTAAATTGGAATATGATGCATTTATTTTCTTGGATAAACATGTTATAACTATGTTGAGGCTTGCATTCTATATGACTATGTTTATATTGAGAATTTTTTTATGACATTACTCTGATTAAAATATTAGATTCAAGATATACAACAATAATCATAGATCATGGCATACTTGTGATTAATCTGGTTTATCCATTGACTCTCTAGTCATAGCTAGAAAAGAAAGAATATTTCATATTGAAGACATAGTATATATACGTTCAGCTAGCATGCAATGATAAGATACGTTGCTAGCAATGATGGATATTTTATATTTTATAAGGAAGATAATTAATTGATGTCATATGTTTTAAAGGATGGTTATATAGACTTCATTTCCCATTCATAAATAACATTTCTCATAAATTAATGTCCCTATTCTCACTCATTAAAATTCCATTTATCATTATTTTGTTGTCTATATAATTAAAGAAAAGGTGAAATTTGAAAGAAATATAGTTGGAATGTGTTGCCAACTTGATGAAATAAGGACAGAGCTTAAGGATGAATTGTAGCATGTTTATATAATTGGAATAATTTGTGGGCTAATTGCTTATGTTGAAGAAGTACAGTCATAGTTCAAAGAAATAAGATATTGAATAGTATTTTCATACATACCCACCATGTTAGCATTTTTTGCAAATTATATATCTTTTTCATATATCCCTTTCATACAAATTCTCTTTTCATACACTTATACTATTCATATTTTAAAGAGAGAATGACTTGTATGTATGAGGATTTTTTATTCCAAAGTTTAAATAATAATGGTATGTTGGTAGAGTTTGCATTATTGTCCTTGTTTTTACTTTTCCCTTTCATTTATATTTTTGTGTTTCATGGTTTTGTTAGTTTCAGAGCCATTTTAATCAGGATGACAAATCATTTTAGATGTATAATTTATTGTGTTTTATATTTGCACTAATTTGAGTATGATGGTATATATATGAGATTTTTAAGTCATGGAAATGGCAGAGGGGGGAACAGAGGAAGAAGAGGAAGATTACCCAACACATTTTGGCAACCTGGGGGGCATAAGTTGAGATTATCCATACATTTTGATGTTGCTTTTGATGAGTTTTAGCAGTTGATCCAAATAAGACATTTGAATCTTGGTGGACAGCATGCTTTAACTCAACCCCAAGTTCCTCCAAATGTTATCTTGCAACCTCACCCTAGCATTGCAAATGTCCCTAAGTCTCTTATTCAACCACCTAATGATGGATAGGGTGGTATTCCTACCAATCCCTCTTCTGGTATCAATTAATGGTTGATTGATCCTCCTACTCCACTGGTTCACCCAAAATTATCGGTCATTACAAATGAGTCTATGCCTCCTCCTCCTCCACCACCTAAAGACCACAAAATTTCCCTCCAGAAATCTTAGACAAACAAAGGTAAGCATCCAATCACCTCTCCCAGCATGGATAAGTTTTCAAATTGTATGTATTCTTTATTTTGTTCATTTGAATTTTATAAACATTTTTACATAAACAATTTTACATTTTCTTAGCAAAAGCACACAACTTGGTAATAAAATCAGGCCTAAGAACATATTTATTGAGGGTTGATTGATCATTTTGAACATGTTATAATCCCAAGGTAACATTCATGTCCATCTCACCCTATCCTAGTGGGATTTGAAAATGCTTGAGTGAGTAATTTTCTTTCCTCGCATCAGCACCATCTAGCGCTTAGGCATGCCTTTCCATTGTGAAAGTCTACCCAAGGCCTGCTTGTCCAACCTTGCAACCTACTTTCTCAACCAACCAAATTTTAACCAATGTTTATGATGTGCCTTGTCTTCCTACAAGGGCCCCAATAAGTCTACAGCACACCTTGAAATCATGCAAAGGTTCCCAAGACAACTTGTTCCATCAAACAACCTATTGTTGAATCTGCCCCTACTGACCAATTACCCCTAAAGTGTTCATGTAGTGAAGATTCCCAAAGGCATTTAAGACTAGGGCCTTACATCCTCCCCCACTTAAATTCGTTGTCATCTCTAACAACATCCTCAAGAACGTACTCTTCTCTAAGTCTGCTAGCTAGATTCATGCATATATCTATGATTGACTCCTTCAACCACCATGCACTGTCATTTTTATTGTCACTACCAGATTCACTATACAACTGCCCATTGTCCAATTCTTCCTTTAAAAAAAGTGTCTTTGCCCATATTTTGTCAACAATTCCTCTTAAGGGTCTATTTTGTTGTTACTTCCTTATGCTACTCCTTATGCTACAGCAACCCAACCTTCATCAAAAAGGTCATACAACTATCCAAGTGTTTCACTTTTCCAAACCTATTGTTGCATCTATACTCTTGACCAATTTTTCCATGCTTCTTTACACTAAACTCTCCATGCCTTGAACTAGTCAAGTGGAAAGTCCAACTATCGTTCCCAAGCCATAAGAATGCATGTATTCGTACCCAAAATAATCACTTCCTTCTACACTGGAATTTATCTATACAACTCTACTAGAGCAAGGCAAGGTCACCACCTTCACCTCCAAACTGTCAAGTCACCTCCTGCAACCTAACACTTCTCACATATTCATTGAACTTGGCACCTTTTCTCAATGCACTTAGGCCCACTACTAACTCCTAGGAAACAAGTGTCCATTTCTTTGGTACTGTCATCGCTACTACACAAATGAAATTTCTCCACCCCTTCCTCAAAGTTGTCAAGTTAGATCTTGCAAATCAACAAGTTCAAGGCACCAATGCACTGGCATATTCATGACCACCATTCTACTTCTTGGAAAACACACTGCCTAAACAGCCTCAGTGTGAAGAAGAAGATGACTACCATGGATTGTTTCCATCGAAAGTTTCATCCTCCTGATAAAACAAGCTTCTTTTGTCCAAATCTTCACTAAACTTGGCTCCACTACCTACACATAGGCAACAAGCCACCTATGACTTTGATCAATGAAAGGAAAATGGTCGGTGGCTACCAAGGCCACCTCCAAAAATTGTGTCCATAATATCTTTAGAATCTATTATCATGGGATTCATAATAGAAAACTTGTATCCCATTCATGCCTTTACCAAAACAAATTCCACCAAAGGCTGCATATAAATCCCTCTTAAAGCTCCATTACACTAATTGTTCAATTCTACCTGGACATGATGAAGGATTTTCAAGGCACACAAAACTTGCAAGGTCTCCACCAGTGATTGGTCGTCTTAATCCACTACATTATTTCTTTCCTTCAGTGGAAAGATCCTAGCATAATGGTTTCCTGCAAACACCCAACAAACAATAGGTTTTCCACCATTGTTTTTCTTAGCACCATTATTTTCGTAGATTTATTGCTAACTTCTCCAGATGGTTTAGGAATTTTTATTTTCTTCTTGGTGTCACCCAGATATTCCTTATAGGTGTCTTGAACCTCTAACCTTTCTCCTAAATCTAGTTTCTCTTGGTTTTATTCCAAGAGAATGGCTTTCCATGGGCAAGATTTTACATAATGGTTCTAGCCACATAGAAAACATGCAACCTGCTTCTTTTGGTTTTTCATTTTCTCATGTCCTTATACTAGATGTCTCCTCAGGCTGTGACCATTATTCTACCTAATCCATGAATACTTTCAACCTATGAGACAAAGATTCAATCTTTAAGCCAAGTTCTTCTAAGACTATCCAATGGATTTGTACAATGTCCATGGAATCCCTGACCAATTGTCCAAAATCCATGTTCCTATCTCATGCCTCCACTATAGATATTCCAAACAATATTGCCTTTCCTCGACTCAATGTCCTATATTTGTTCTCAACACTTGTGTTGTTCCAAGTTTAATTGATCTAAATAATCCTTTGCTCCAAAGATGAGTCATCTTTGCTAAAAAAATTGTCCACATTCTCTTACTACCTTTGGATGGTTTCAACCAACTGATCCATCATTTTCTCCAAAGTGAGAAGTCTCTTCCTAGTCTATGTGGACTTACTTGCATGACTATTGTCACTATCTTCATGAGGCAAGCCAAAGGGGAATTCTTCATCCTTTGAATTTGTCATCGGCCTTCTTCTGGACATCACCACTTTTCAAAGTGATTGTTTCTTTAGTCTTCAAGTCTGCTACTTGAAAACAACAAAGAAATTACCAATTCTTGTGTGGATGAATCTATATTGGTTTCCTATTGCGCCAAGGCAAAGAATCTGCTTCGTCAAGTCTTCAATACACTCATTGGACCACTTGCCAAACTCATCCCAAAACCTTCTATTCCACCCAAGTCTATCAAGATGTGGTGAATAGTTCCCAAACAATTTAAAAACAACTTGGTCCACTCCACTCAATTCCAAAATGTGGCAAAGAGTGCCCAAGTTAGATTTGATACCACATTTCATTCAAAAAGTGGTGAAGGGTATACTTTGATACCATATATTACAAACCTACAGTCTACACAAACTTTTTTTTGCAAACTATAGTTTCTACTGAGTCTATTTATGCACCTAAGGTCGTGCAGCGCTACCTTGTCTCAACCACAAGGGCTTGGCTATCCTATGCATACAAGAACCAAACTACACTTCTTCACATAAGTTATCCCCATAACTTCGCCTTAAGCTACAATCTATCAAATGCAACTAATTCCTACTCAACCAAGTTCATTCAACAATAGGTGTTGGAGATACTTCACACACACCTAGGATTTATTTTTCCTAAGGTTTTCCCTATTTTTATTAGTCATTATTAAATCTCTATAGTTTAGGGAGAATTCTCTTCGGTTCACACTTCAGTTTGATCGGTTGAGTGGAGTCTAGATGCCACATGGGGATTATCACCATGCATCATTGGGATCATTACTAGTTAATGCGCATTGTCCTTGGGATCATCACCAGACTAGCGCATTACTCATGATTCCCTAATCTCCTCCTCACTTCACTATGTTTCAGTCAGTTAACTGAAGACTGGGAGACTAGTTAACTCAGATTAGGTGGCATTTAACTCCTGCAACTGCCTGAGAGACTAGACTAGGTGGGAGTTTACTCTCGTAACTACTGGTATGTGTCCAGATCACTCTAGACCACCACTACGACGCATTGGCTTCTCCTCCAATTCACATTAGTTGAGTTATACAGAGTGTATCATGTGTAAATTATCATTCATTCATTTGGTTAATGAGAATTCTTCCATTCTTTCTTTCCTACCTACTTCTCTTTTCTCATATTTTCTCTGCAAATCATGTATGTCATTTTCTAGCTAGATATATTCTATGCAGGTTCAACACATTTACAATAGGAACACGTTCAATCGTAGCTTTTAAAACATATCGGAAATACTTTACACTTAGCCAATATTTCAATACTTAACCAATACAATGCATTACAAAGGACAATAAAATTCAATACATAAAGAATCCACAACACAGATGTATAAGAAGCACCCAAGGCAAGTGCCTGATTTTTATTAGTATAAAGAATGTTACAACAGATACAACAAGGGAGTGTGGCCACCTATCAGCAACTCTATTATAAATGTACAATAATTCTAAAGCAATTTTCCTTCTACCTACTACTCAATAGGCTTACAAAATCCAACCACTAAAGCATTTGCAATCATGCCTCCAAGTCCTAAATCTCCTCATTCCACTTCCACCGTCATCGAAACAATCCATTGTGCCAACCAAAGAACTTATCACAAACTATTGATCTCTTTAACTCCCTTGTCCACTCCAACGTTGAGCCAACGTGAAGTCTTCCAACTCTTGGCTTCACACGTTTCGCTTGTGCACCTAAGGTGTCCCAACTGTCTCGTGTGCCTGAGGGTCAAATATATTGCTTGAACGACTGATCCAGGTGGATATTGGTGGCCACCCACCCATTCCTACAAGCTCATCTTGACATTTTTTAGTTTAGCATGTTTCTTTGTAATTGTGGGTTCTGCACTTCTGGAGTTGTCCTGAAGCCCTACACAGCATCCAGGTAGATATTGGTGGCCACCCACCTATTCCAACTGGCTTATTTTGGAATTTTTCATGTCCGTACATCTTTTTGTACTTCGAGGGCCGTTTTGGAGCCCTAAACAGTGTTTTTCTTGCTTTCCATAGTCAACCTATAGACAAAGTTGGAGTTTGAAAGATAATGTGTAGTTCTCGAAAAGACATTTCCAATGGGCTATCACATGCCTAAAATGGAGGCCATATGCAAAACTTATGACCCCGATAAGTTGAGGTACCAACTTACCCATCGGGGCCCACATAACTTTTGGTGTTTCATCTCCTAGGATTAGATTTTTGGATATTTGGGGTTTTGGAATTCATGAGTAATGTTAAAAATGCCTATGGAGCCTCATTGTAATCATTCTGCTAAGACGAATGCGCATAGCAGCCACATCTCTTCTCAAAGATAGCTACCACCATTCGAGCAAGTTGTTTTCAGTTATGSATTTTTATAGTTTAAGCCTATTTTCGTTATTCAATAGAAGTTATTGTTCACTGGATATCTGTTKTTTTTCTTTGTATCTCTATGTTATTGTATTCAATATGTTATTCATTTTGTTTCTCTCATAAATTCGGATCAGTGGTATCATAGTGGTATGTTCATTTTTTTTTCTTTGTGCATGTCCCCRACAAGATCTGGGTACAAGAAGTTGGGACTCGACCCAGTTGAGCCTTTGCAAGATCGGTCGCATCGAGGCTGGAAAAAACTCATGGGGGACGAGAAGAAGGATGATGGAGCGAGAGATCCTTTTAAACTATTTTTCAAGGAATCCCTTTCGCGACAAAGGAATGAAATGATGGAAAAATTTGCACATATCCTTCGGCGGCTACCCACGGGAGACACATCTTCATCAAGTGTCCACACAACCCCCTTCAAGGTACAAGTAAATTTTGATATTCCATTATTTGAAGGACTGATAGATGCGAATGTTGTAGATAAACGGTTAAATCTACTCGAAAAGTATTTTTCGGTCCACAATTTTTTTGATAGGGAAAAGATTACTTTTGCACTCCTCAAGGTCATTCCACATGTTAAGGACTCGTGGGATACTTACACTGAGCAAAGGGCCACAAAGGAATCTACAATATTTGTGGTTTCTCCCACATGGGATTCCTTCAGAGATGTCATTAAAGAACAATACTACCATGTTGGAAGCTACAAGGACCAATACATAAGATGGACCACGTTGTGTTAAGAAAGGGACCAGACAGTACCAGATTTCACCAATATTTTTCATATCCTGCACACCAAATTGGGTATCAAAGACTATGAATGACATTTGGTGCTCAAATACAGTGGTTGTATGCATAGATACATTCAAACAGAAATGGAGTTTTTGGACATCGCATCATTAGGTGCGGATTATAGATATGTTGTCCAGATCAAACAGAAATTGAAGCAGAAGAGGCGAGAATTTGGATCTGCAAACTCCTTACAGCCGAAACAGGGCAAAGGAAGCCCCAACCCACAAAACAAGGGACAAAGAAAAGATGGCCACTCTTAGGACAACCAATCCAAGACGCAACCCAAGAACGGTAATGAGAAGTCGAAGAAGGACATGGGAAAGTGGTGTAAATTCCATAAAATCCTTTGGCACAACATCGAATAATGTCGCTCCAAGAATTCACTGGTGGTTGAGCTGAAAGCTTCCAAGTCAAAGGCATATTTTGAATCTGAATCAAATCTAGAAAGAGGGAAGTGGATTATCGATGCCGAACCCAGTGCCACTGTCGTTACCACCAAAGTCCAGCCAAGCAAACCAGAAGAACCAGAGGAAGGGGAGCGCCTCTTTCACTCACAAATGTGGGTAAAGGGGGATCTGCTTCATTTCATTGTCGATAGCGGCAGTCAGAAGAACATGATCTCAGCAAAGGTCATCAGCAATTGGACCTGCCAATGACACTGCACCCGCAGCTCTACACCATCGGTTGGCTACGCCAAGGAAGATATATTCACGTCAGCCAACAGTGTCCTCTTCCCTACGACATCAAGCCCTTCAAAGATGAGGTATTGTGTGATATTGATCCCCTTGAAGTTTGTGATGTTCTTTTAGGCCAACCATATTTGTGGAAGCGACATGATGTGTATGAGTCTAGACCTCGCAGTGTTATTATTACTTTGGGTAGACAATTGTACAGGATACCAGAGGTAGCGCCGCCTACCACTATTTTTTTAATCTCTGCTAAGCAATGTAGTAAGGTCTTTTCACAGACTGGGAAGTTCATCTTTTTTGTGATCCGTTCTCATAGTGAGAAGAATGTCGTCGCCACATCCATGACGTCTACATGGATCCTCTCTTTGCAACAGAAGCAAGTGGACAGGATCATGGAAGAGTACAGAGACATCTTCTCGTCACCCACTGGGGTATCGACACACTGCCAAATCAAGCATCCAATTGATCTAACCCTCGATGCACCTCTTCCTAATGGACCAGTCTATCAGTGCTCGTTGATGGAAAATGACGAAATCAAGCACCAGATCCAATATTTGCTTCAAAAGGGGAACATCTGACCTAACTCCACCCCTTGTTGAAGCACGATTGTATTGGTGCAGAAGAAAGACATGACTTGGTGGATCTGCATTGATTATAGAGCATTAAACAAAATCACAGTCAGGAACCGGTACCCAATTCCTTGAATTGATGACCTTCTTGACCGACTCAAGGGGGAAAAGTTCTTCAATAATATTGACCTAAAGTCTGGCTACCACCAGGTTCCCATTGAACCGACTAATGTATGGAAGAAAACTTTCAAATCTAAAGGACTCTTCGAATGGTTGGTCATGACCTAAAAAATGCACCAACAACTTTCATGAGGTTGATGGATGATGTATTGAGACCCTTCACCAACTCTTTTGTGGTGGTATATCTGGATGACATCCTCATATTCAGAAGAACTTGGGAGGAGCACATGCAGCATATTCAGCAAGTTTTGAGCAGTCTGCGGCAGCACAAGCTATATGCCAACTTGGAAAAATGCTCATTTGGTATAAACAAGGTCCAATACTTGGGATACATTCTTGATGAGCATGGGGTACATGTGGATCAAGCTAAGATCCAAGTCATCTGTGACTAGCCAGCCCTGACCACACTAACCAAGCTTCGGAGCTTCTTGCGACTTGTCAACTTCTACCAAACGTTCATGTTGGGATTCTCCCATATTGCATGGGCCCTCAACCAAGTGACCAAGGGCGTCAACAAGGAAAATTTCGCATGGGGGAAGGCACAGCAATGATCATTTAATGATCTAAAGCATTGCGTGTGCTCAGCTCTAATACTCTTCTTACTCGATCTGCAACAATCGTTCGAGATTGAGACTAATGCCTCCGACTATGTTGTAGGTGCAGTTCTCACTCAAAACAGTCATCCAGTAGCATACCATAGTGAGACACTCTCAGATACCATCCGGAAATACCCCACCTATGATAAGGAAATGTATTCCATTGTGAAATCCTTCCATCAATGGAGACATTACATTTTGGGAAAGGATACAATCATCCACAATGATCACGCCTCTACATTTCATACAGACACAGGGGAAGTTCCAGAACAACCGCCATCAAAAGTAGTCCACATACATGCAGCAGTTCCATCTCAACATCAAGTATAAGACAGGGAGCACAAATTGTGTCACTGACTAGCTCATTTGACCTCTCGTTACTGCACTCACCACCATGCTCCATTCCTATGAGCATGAGGCATGTGAGTGGCCCCAACTTTATCAGTATGATCTTGACTTTGCCACCACCTATCAGCACTTGGGTACATACGCGAATGTCATCGATTTTCACATTCAGGATGGATTGTTATGTCGTCTGGGCCACCTTTGTGTTCCTGCAAGCGAGCATGCAAAGTTGGTTGGGAGGCTCACTACAATCAGATGGCAAGACATTTTGGCGTGGAGAAAACTATGGTCGTTCTACATAAACATTTTTATTAGCCAAAATTTCAATAGGACGTCAACAAGTATATCAGATATTGCACTACCTATGTCATTTCCAAGCCATCGATCAAGAAGCAAGGCTTATAAACCCCTCTTCCTACTCCCGAGAGGCCTTGGGAATCCATCTCGATGGATTACATTTCTGGCCTTCCGTACACCAAGAAAGGCAATGATTGTGTATTTGTTGTGGTTGATTGGTTTTCGAAGATGGACATTCTCATAGCCTGCAAGAAGATCATCATAGCGGCAAATGTTGCTAAGCTCTTCTTCGAATGGGTGTGGGTMCATTTTTGGATACCACAGACCATCATCTCAGATCGRAACAGTGTTGGGCCTCATAAATGTCACATTTATATCYTCTTTTTCCTTCACTATTCCTTACATTTCATTGTCCCATTAACCTTCCATCATACCATTTCCATAATGATACTTGGGTTTCTCCTTATTATTTTCCATTGTATTCATTTTAGTATTATAAGTGAATTTGTGATTAAATATTAGAAAAATAACATATTTTCATTATATATCAAGGTTGGATGAGTTTGATGATGTGTGCAGGCATATGTGAAGATTTTAACAAAGTCAAATATTACCACCTAGCCTCAAATTCGAATTTCATCTTCAAGCTTTGAAGATTTGAAGAATATTTGGGACAATCATTCAAGCATATTCAAAGGAGAATATCATGGAAGATTTGGATGGCATATATTATCTAAGATATGTGAGAGATGTGTGGAGGATTTGAAGGGATCATATCTTCTAATAAAAGGAAAGTAGTTGAGAATGGTTGAGAGAATAATGGATCTGTAATTATGACACTCTTCAAGACTCTCATGTATATAAGAGAGTGTTCTCTCTTCATGAGGGGCATCATGTTATTCATAATTGGGAGAGTGAGAGATCAGGTAATTCATAATTTAGTCTTGTAATTAGGAGAAGGGAATTCTTAGCTTTGTTATTCTTTCATGCTTTTTCATTTGACTCTTGTAATATAATTTGAGATTAATATATTGTGTCAGCTCACATGTCTTTTGTCATTCAACTCTTCACATGTTGTATTGTTTTCCTAGATTAATTTACTCGTTTCATAGTTAGTCTTTCAATGTTTTCCTAGATTAATTTCATTTCAGAAAATTAGATTAGATTAGTTCTACTTCAGTCCTGCATATATAGTGTGTGCGCTTCGTAAGCCTACGAACCTCGGATTGACAAATTAAATAGTTGAGCAAGTACTACAATGGAATTAAATGACAATATTTCCACCTAACAGACAACAGGTTCCTCAGCACATTTTAGTCGAGTCTCTGGTCATTGTTGGACACCAAGCTCATTAAATCCACTGCCTTCCACCCCCAAACCGATGGCCAAACAGAGGTCGTCGATCGAATGATTTGTGCACATCATACGCATGTATAACTCTAAGCATATGAGTACATGGGATGAGAGTCTTCCCTATGTTCAACACAGCTAAAACATTACTATCCATAGCTCCACAATCCATAGCCCATTTAATAGACACGTGTATCAAGGGCACTCACCAGCAACGGATCCAGCTTTATTGGGTTGTCAATGCAGGGCAGCTCCTGCACCAAGGAAAGTAGCTGACCTGGGGCCAAATTTAGCAGAAATTTCCTCACCTGATGGGGGAACTCAACACAATGGAGACCATTGATTACTAAGGGGGGAGGATTGGTCCAGGTGGATATTGGTGGCCACCCACCTATTCCAACTGGCTCATCTTGAGATTTTTTAGTTTGACACGTTTCTCTGTAATGATGAAATTTCTTTGTAATTGTAGTTTCTTCACTTCTGGGGTTGTCTTGAAGCCCTACATAGCATCCAAGTGGATATTGGTGGCCACCCACCTATTCTAACTAGCTTGTTTTGGAATTTTTCATGTCAGTACATCTTTATGTACTTTCAAGGTCGTTTTGGGGCCCTAAACAATGTTTTTTTTTTTTCTTGCCAGAGTTAAATTGTAGACAAAGTTGTATTTTGATGGTATAATGTGTAGTTCTCGAAACGACCTTTCCAACGGGCTATCACACGCCTAAAACAAAGGTCGTATGCAAAATTTACGACCCCATGAAGTTGAGGTACCAACTTACCCATCGGGGCTCACATAACTTTTGGCATTTCATCTCCTAAGGTTAGGTTTTTGGATGTCTAGGGTTTTGGAATTCATGAGTGATGTTAAAAAGGCCTCTCGACCCTCATTGTAATCATTCTGCTCAGACTAATGTGCGTATCAGCCACATCTCTTCTTAGAGATAGCTACCACCATTCGAGCAAGTTGTTTTTAGTTCTACAATTTTACAATTTCAACATATTTTCTTTATTCAATAGAAGTTATTTTTTACTGGATATTTTTTGTTCTCCATATCTCTGTGTTATTGTATTCAATCTGTTATTCATTTCGTTCCACTCATAAATCTGGATCAACGACATCCAAGGCGCTCCTTTTCTTTATGTGCATTGCACATCATATCGGGCATCCATCCAGCTTGCAATGCACGCCCAACTACCAAAGCACTACCATCCGCATACTATGGTTTTATGCCCCAATTCAATGCATTGCTAACCCGTGCACCCATGAACCAAAGAATGTTCACTATCCAAGTCATTGTGCAACTTCTATAAGAAACTCCAAATGACAACTCTTATCTTGTTTCCATACTTAGCCAAATTGCTTACTAAGCCATTTGACACTTAGGCACACCTTTCCATTGTGCAAAAGTGCCTGAGGCATGTTCATCCAACCTTACAACATATTGTCGCAACCAACTAAAACTTGCCCAATGTATACAATGCCCCTTTCCTTTGCGTAAGGGCACTTAGTAAGGCTACAACGCACCTTGCAATTGTACAAGGGTGCTATTCCATCGACCAACTTACTATTACATCCGCTTGTACCAGCCAATGACCAATGAAGTGATAATGAAGTGAACATGTCCAAAGTCATTCAAGGTTTTTTTTTTTAATTATGGGGGTCTTAATTTATACTTGGAGAAAATAAAAAGGAAAGGGGGCATTCAAGGATTCAAAGTGTCTTATATATGTTTCATTGGCTCACCTTTTATTTGTTGATGACGTGTTGACATTGCCCAATGGTTTGATAAGAGATGCAAAAGCTATGGAAAGAGATTTAAATCTTTGTAGCCTAATGTTAGGAGATAAACATTAACATAACATGTAATGAAAATTTTTGAAAGAGAAAAAAAAATCTCTATTCTACTTTCCTTCCAAGTTACCTTCTTAGGGGAGTTTAAAATCTTAGGATTTGACTTGCATGCAAATGTCCATCAAGATCACTGCTTGGGATTGATGGACTAATCTAGAGAATTGAGAAGAAGATTTCTTCATGGTAAAACAAGTGGTTATCAGTGAGGGGCAAGTTCACTTTGATCAAGATAGTCTGGAAGAAATTCCAGTCCATTGGATGTTTATGTCTTTAATCCCCAAAAGAATCCTAAACAAGATTACAAGGTGGTGCAATCACTTCCATTGGACTAGGCAAAAGGAGAAGCAGTCGATACCTTTGGTGAAATGGAAAAGAATTGCCCAACCAAAAGCAATAGGAGGTTGAGGGCTTAAAGATCTACAAGTTTTTGTGCACTCTCTTGCAACGAAGAGTGTCTGGAGGATGCTCTTGGTTGAAGGCTTGTGGCAGAAAGTCATTCTCAACAAGTATGTCGCACCCAATAGCACTGAAGGTTGGATCAAAGATCCTAGGAAGAGTTCTAGTGGAGAGCATATAGTGTGCAAGGCAATGATAGATTATGTGGCTAATTGGGAATTACAGTAGGGTGAGATGCATGGGTAGGTGGTCAAGTTCAATTTTTGAATCACTGATATCTAGTGGCTTCTTTGCATGCACAAGATATATATTTGTTTTGAGAATTTTATAAACGAGATCAAGACAAGGTATTGAGCATTAGCTGGAAATCCGGAGAGGAGTTGGAGCTTATTGGTGCTTTGTCAAAGGAATGGATAGATTATCGAGGATATTCTTATACAGTTTGATTATGCTTAGAGAACAGGAGGGTTCCCTCGTTTAGGGAGCAAACAAATTGGGTGGGGACTACACAGTTCATCTGGGTCACAAGGTAGCATTCCCTCAACAGGGAGATGATCAATCAGATGGTGGTAGAGTTTGGTGTGGAAACTTCTAGGACTATTTCTTTGGTTATTTCTTTCCAGTGGGGAGGCTTTGGACAAATTGCAGAAAAGGCGTTGCCATTGCCCATCGTGCAAAGAAAATGGCGAGACTATGTTACAGGTTTTTTTTACATGTCACTTTAGCTAGGAAGTTGGGGTTGTGAGCTCGTTAACATATGGGAAGGGGTCAGGATCCTCGGAGGAAGAAGCTTTGGAACCCTAGATTGAAGATGAGGATGTTAGGTAGAAGCGTCCATATTTCCCCCTTTTTGTTTATGGGCCATATGGGTGGCCAAAAATTATTGTTTTTTTAAAGTTTATTCTTGTTCCATAATAATTTGTTTACAAAATTTATCCATAAACATTCCCACAAGAGCAAGAAGAGAACAATCTCCCCACTACTCCTAGACAAATCCAAGTCATGTGGTTTTTTTTATTGAGGCTTCCAAAGAGAACCCAAGCTTTTTTTGAGGTAGGGGATGCTATATACTTATCAAAATATCATTGGATCCTTTGAATGTGGGGTTAGTGTAGGGGGAAAATAACACAACAGCATTTAGCGCAGTGTACATAGTTGTGGCATTGGCCATTGGGGTGGGTGTGAATTCTCTCCAAGTGATTGGGGATTCCATGTTGGTCATTAAGTTTGTTAAAGGAAGTCAAGTGGGCAAAAATCTTGAGCTTCATGGTTTATTGACAAGTTATGGACCGAAAGCAACATTTTCAGGAGATCTCTTTTCTCCACACTAAGAGGGAGAAGAACTACAAAATGGTGCTTTTATCAAAACAAGTTGTGGATGCATCAATTCGTGAATTGAAGATAGTGTGCTATAAGAATGGCATTGTTTTAAAGTGACTTCATAGGAGGACCATTCAAGCTTTTTATGTCCTCTTTTTTGTCCTTCTCTATATGGACATAGGTGGAGTTGTTGGAAAACAATTTCCTTTGTATTCAAATAGTTGTAGTTCATTATATATTATCTAAAAGGATTAGCCCCAAGGGATAGCTCAAGTGGTTCACAAGTTCTATATTGATCCCCTCAGGGTTAGGCTCCATAATTAGGACTCGCGGTTCACCCGTGTTACCACCCATTGACGACGAAATCTCTAGATTTCTAGTGCATGGTTATATGGAAAAAAATATATATATAAATGATGACGGGAGCTAATGTTAGCGAAATTTGGGACTCTGATTAGGATTGGAGTCTTTTTGTTGTTGGTATCTCTATTAGAAATTTATGCTCAAGGATTGTAATGTCCCCCACCTCTTGACGAAGAGATTGTGAGAGACTTAGTAGTCTAGTTGTCCCCACTAGACTATAGTCTCATGCATTATGGGGACCAAGACACCCCAAAGCACTTACCTAAGCACGATGTTATAATTTTAAGTTGACTTTGGGAGAAAAGGTGAAATGAAGAAAATAAAAGAACATGTGTGGAAAAGCTAGGAGTTAACCTCAGGGGTTAACTAACTCAACAGAGAATTAGATCAAGGGTATAAAGAAAAGAAGGGTGCATCTCTCACTCATTTTGGATTATTATTACTTTTGCATTTGGGCTCTTGAGCACAAAGACCTTTGAGGGTTTTGGGATTACAAACCCTAGAGATCAACTCGGTGGTAAAAGATTCCACCTATCTTGATCCAAGCTTGGCCGTGGGGGTGAAACATTCCTCCCACACCATTCTACAATAGGTACAGATGATATCCATCAGCAAAGGAGTAATAGTGTGCAGCATTAGGGGGTGTCCATCAGGAGGGCGCACCATCTTGAGAAGATTAGCTCGATCTGGGAAGAGGAGAATGATTATGGGAAAAGGGACTTCTAGGTATTCTTTGTATGGCCTAGGGCGCATTCTCTAGCCTATTCAGGAGGGGATTTCTCTGTCATGTTAATTATTAGAGCTTGGCACGAGTTGGAGAGGAGGGCACACTGCAGAAAGATTTTTCATTCATTTGGTGGCTCATATCTTCACTATTCAGCTTGAGACTTCACCAGGGGGTTTGTCTTGCCCTGATCTATCATTCAAGCCATTTTGGTAGCAGTTGGAGGTCTCTAGGAGGGAGGACGAAATATTGAGTCTACATCCATCTAGGAGGGTGCAACCCAGCTAGGGGTTTCATTCATTTGGAGGGTCATATATTCACCATTCAACCTGAGACTTCACCAAAGGGTTTATCTTGCCCCAATCTACTATTTCAGCCATTTTGGTAGCATTTGGGGGTCTCTAGGAGGGAGGCCAAAATATTGGGCATCTGCAACTATCTAGGAGGGCGCAACTCAACTTTGGAGGATTGGATCTAGCTCGTGGAGGGAAAGAAATCAATCTTGTACTTGTCACAGTTCATTGGAGGCCTTTGGAGGCTATTATCTTCAGTTTTGGATCTTATTGTCGCAGTTATTATTCCAACTTGGATATTATTATAGTATTCTCTAGATCTGCAAATCTATTGTATCATGATCTCTCTATCATCTAAATGAAGGTCAGATCTGACATTATTGGTTCTATATTGGTGTTTCTTGTTGTATCTCGTCATTTCCTTATGTTATATGTTCAGATCTATATCTTCATGCATATAATCTTCATGCCACAAACCCTAATGCGCAACTTCATGAAGTAAACCTGCAAACACACAAGAATAACAAGTAACAGTAAAATATCATTGTTTCCGAGAAACAAATTGGTTTGGGAACATTACAATGGTATCAGAGTGTTGATCCTCCCAGCCAGTGGGGATTAGCACATGCATAAGTTTAGTGGTATCTATATGGGAAGGCGCAAAAAACAGATAGGTGAACCAGAGGCAGAAATGGAAGGTTCAGGTGAGGACAGTGAGCCACAGGTTTTAGCAGGTATTTCAAAGGAGTTGCAAAACTCCATAACTCAGACACAATTTTCACTTGAGTACCATCTACAGGAGAACCAGGAAACCATGCGCGGGGGACAGGTTGAAATGATGGAGACTTTGGAAAGAATAGATGCTAACCAGAAGAATATGGCGCAACTCCTGCTACAGATGACACATGGGGGGAAAGGACCAAACATTTGTGCAAACAAGGAATCCAGTGGTTCTCATGGGGGAACTAGACCTCATCAGGAGCAAGATCTTCATTATCATGCAGAGGGACAAAGTTTGGGAGGAGGATCCACTAGGGGAGCATCACACAATAGAGTTACTCCTAGACCCTATATGCCTACATTTTTGGATGGTCAACCTCAGGGTAACCACTTTAATCAAGTAGAAGACTACTTTGAGGAATATGCCAGGGAATATGAGGCCTTGAGTGTAGGATTCAGGAGACAGGTGACATTAGACCAATATTGTGGTATCAAATTCAAAGGCCAACCCAAAAACTATCACAGGAACAATAATGAGTTGGAGCACAGGGCAGGTAAAATGGAGATTCCATTCTTTGATGGGTCTCCCAAGGTGTCTTCACAAACTTGGGTACAAAATATAGACACCTACTTGCAACTTAACCCCATGAGGGAGATGGATGTCATCAATTTTTCCACCATGATTAGTGGTACCATGGTTTTACCACCTTGGGTCATAACCATATCACTACTTACACAGAGTTCACTCAAAGACTTGTGGACAAGTTTGATCAGGTAGACCGAGAGATACATTTCAGGTGACAAACAGGGTCACCAGAGATCTATATAGAGGAGTTTCAGAGGATAGCAGTGATGGTACCAGATGTGTCTCACGCGAGACTAATGATGCTCTTCACAGAGGGGTTGGTGTAACCCCTAAAGGGTTGGGTCAAGGATTTTAAGCCTACCAACTTACATGAGGCCATATGCAGGACTAGAGACTTGATGGGGTCTGCAGCAAAAACCAAGTTTTTCCCTAGACCACCCATAAACCAGGGGGGGCGAGACCAAAGGGGGGTTGATAGAGGAAAGGGCAGAACGGATGAGGCTACTAGGAGAGAATTAAGGAGGAAGCAATTGTGATTCACATGCAAAGAACCTTGGGAGCTAGGGCATTGATGTATGGGCAAGGGCAAGGCCCATTATATTGAGGTAATTTATGATGATGAGGAGGAGGAAGATTTAGGCCTTATCCAGAACATAGAAGCAAACCCACCTAGAGTAGTTCTTACAAAAAATGAAGAAACAGGTTCCAACCTTATAGTAGACAGGAAGGTTACAATAGCATCCATTAGTGGGGTGCCTAAATTCAATACCTTCATAATGAGAGGAGTGCTTCAAGGACATAAGGTTTCGGTACTCATTGATGTGGGAGATTCACACAACTTCATAGATTCGACCTTACTAAAAATAAGGCATATACCTACAATGGAGTTTGAGGGATTTCGTGTGGAGGTAGCAGGTGGGCGCACCATGCCTTGTGACAGGTACATTCCAGGGATGAAGCTTACCTTGGTAGGCATGACTTCGCACGAGACTTTTATTTGATGGACCTACTAGACACTAATATCATTCTAGGAGTCTAGTGGCTTAGCACATTAGGACCCATCACCACCAACTACAAAACCATGGAAATGTCCTTTAATGAAGAAAGTGGAAAAAAGGTGATGCTTAGGGGAATGATAGGTAATACACCTAGAGTGGTGACAGCAAAACGCATGGAAGCTATTTTCAGAAGAGAAGACATTATATACGTAGCAGAATGCAGAATCTCAATATAGGTAGACAAGGAAGGCCAGTCTCACTACCCACTAAATATTCAGACAATCATTGACAGGAACAACAAGGTCTTTGGACCAATACCACCAGGAGCCCCACTTGATAGAGGGTTTGAGCATATAATAGAATTGGAGGAGGGAGCAAAACCAATCATCACTAATCCTTATAGACACCCCAAAATGTATAAGGACGAAATTGAAAAGGCTATCATGGAACTTTTAGACATGGGTCACATCAGGCCAAGTTATATCCTTTTTGCATATTCAATAGTGTTGGTAAAGAAGAAAGATGGGACAATGCGCATGTGCATTGATTTCAGGGCACTGAACAAAAAAGCCATCAAAAACATATACCCCATCCCTAGGATTGATGAGCTATTAGATGAGCTTCATGGGGTTGTTTACTTCACAAAAATAGACTTTCATTTTGGCTATCATCAGATCAAAATGAGGGAGCAAGATGTACCCAAAACAACTTTCAGATGCCATTATGGTCACTACAAATTCCTGGTTATGCCCTTTGGGCTAACTAATGCGCCAGCCACCTTCCAATCTTGTATGAATCATGTTTTCAACAAGAAGTTGAGGAAATTCCTCTTGGTTTTCTTTGATGATTTGTTGATATATAACAAGACTTGGAAAGAACACCTTCAGCATGTGGAACAGATATTGGCCATCATGGAAGGACGGTCCTTATATGCCAAGGAATCCAAATGTGAATTTGGCATGACATAAGTTCTTTATTTGGGGCATATCATTGGAGTGAAAGGAGTACAGGTGCACCAGGAGAAGATGCAAGCCATACTTGGCTAGCCTACACCCAAGAATCTTATTGAATTAAAGGGCTTTCTTGGCATCTGTTGTTACTACATGAGGTTTGTAAAAATCTTCTCCCAGGTTTGCGCACCATTGACAAATTTGACCAGAAAGGGCGCATTTGAGTGGAGTCAAGAGGCACAGGTGACTTTTGACAGGATGAAGAAGGTAATGAGCACTTGTCTGGTACTTTCATTACCAAATTTTGTGCAACCCTTCATATTGGAGTGTGATACCTCATGAGAGGGCATTGGAGCAGTACTCATGCAGAATAGGCACCCCATTTCCTATGAGAGCCGAAAACGGCGGGGTCCTGAGCTACTCTACACCATTTATGACAAAGAGATGTTAGCCATCATGCATGCATTAGCTAAGTTCAGGAAATACTTGGTTGGGGAAAAATTCGTTGTGAGGACAAATCACAATAGCCTCAAGTACTTTTTGGACCAAAAAGACTTAAATGAAAGACAACAGAAATGGGTTAGCAAGATCCAAGCCTATGACTTTGACATTGAATATGTCAAGGGAAAAAATAATGTGGTGGCGAATGCCTTATCTAGAAGACCCTCAGTCTAAGCCATGACAGATATTTCAGTTGACTGGAAAGCACACCTCTTGGTGGAATACT
>ML793805.1:224166-252257 GCA_009831015.1 Picea engelmannii
ACGGGTTGCAGACTTATTCTTCAGAGAGATCTTCGGGTTGCATGGTTTACCAAAAACCATTGTGAGTGACAGGTACATTAGGTTCATGAGCACCTTTTGGCAAGAGCTATTCAGGTTGGTAGGTACGGCCTTGACCCCCAGCACTAGCTATCATCCTCAAACCGATGGCCAAACCGAGATAGTCAACAAATGGGTTGAAGGCTACCTTTAGAATTATGTTTCAGGACAACATAAGGCATGGGTTAAGGGGCTTCATTTGGGAGAATATTGCTACAACATCACCTAGCACATGTATATCGATATGTCACCTTTCAGGACCTTATACAACTATGATCCCCTCACCTTTGTGGAGATTGTCTTCAGTGACTATAGAGCTCCTCTGGTACAAGATTGGATTCAGCAAAGTCAGGATATACTGAGAGAGCTTAAAGACCACTTGCAAAGGGCACATAATCAGCAGAAGGTACAAGTAGATAAGCACAAGGTGGAGCGCACATTTGAGGTTGGTGACTTGGTATATTTGAGGCTCCAACCCCATAGGCATACCTCTATTAAGACAAGTAGCGTAGATAAGCTTCAACCACGCTTCTTTGGACCATACAGGGTAAACATGAAGGTAGGGGTTGTGGCATATGAGCTAGATCTACCCCAGGGATTCAAAATACATAATGTCTTTCACGTATCTTGCCTAAAACGAGCCATCGGGAAGCACATCACTCCCATAGAAGTATTACCCCCTTTGGATGAGGAGGAGCAATTGATATTGGCTACAGAAGAAGTATTATAAGTAAGGGAGAAAAGGCCAAAGAAAAGGAGCATCAGGGAATACTTGATCAGGTGGAAGAACTTGCCCATTGAGGATGCTACTTGGGAAAGTGAACAGGTTCTTCAGGAGACAGGATCATAATTTCTTGTGGGAAAGCAATTTCTAGTAGGGGAGACTGTAATGTCCTCCACTTCTTAATGAAGAGGTTGTGAGAGACTTAGTAGTCTAGTTGTCCCCATTAAACTATAGTCACATGCATTATGGGGACCAAGACACCCCAAAGCACTTACCTAAGCACAATGTTATAATTTTAAGTTGACTTTGGGAGAAAAGGTAAAATGAATAAAAGAAAAGAACATGTGTGGAAAAGCTAGGAGTTAACCTCAGGAGTTAACTAACTCATCAGAGAATTAGATCAAGGGTATAAAAGAAACGAAGGGTGCATCTCTCACTCATTCTAGATTATTATTACTTTTGCTATTGGGCTCTTGAGCACAAAGACCTTAGAGGGTTTTGGGATTACAAACCCTAGAGATCAACTCGGTGGTGAAAGATTCCACCTATCTTGATCCAAGCTTGGTCTCGAGGGTGCAACATTCCTCCCACACCATTCTACAGCAGGTACAGATCATATCCATCAACAAAGGAGTAATAGTGCATAGTATTAGGGGGTTTCCAGCAGGAGGGTGCACCATCTTGAGAAGATTAGTTCGTTCTGGGAAGAGAAGGATTATGGGCAAAGGGACTTTTGAGTATTATTTTTATGGCCTAGGGCACCTTCTCTAGCCTATTTAGGAGGGGATTTCTCCGTCACATTATTTATTAGAGCTTGGCACAAGTTGGAGAGGAGGGCGCACTGCAAAAAGAGGTTTCATTCATTTGGTGGCTCAGATATTCACCATTCATCATGAGACTTCACCAAGGGGTTTGTCTTGCCTCGATCTATCATTCCAACCATTTTGGTATCAGTTGGAGGTCTCTAGGAGGGAGGCCGAACTCTACAGCCATCCAGGAGGGCGCAACCTAGCTAGGGGTTTCATTCATTTGGAGGGTCAAATCTTCACCATTCGGCCTGAGACTTCACCAAGGGGTTTGTCTTGCCCCGATCTACTATTTCATCCATTTTGGTAGCATTTGGGGGTCTCTAGGAGGGAGGCCGAAATATTGGGCATCTACAGCTATCCAAGAGGGCGCAACTCAGCTTGGAGGATTGGATCTAGCTCTTGGAGGGAAAGAAATCAATCTTGTACTTTCCATAGTTCATTGAAGGCCTTTGGAGGCTATTATCTTCAGTGTTGGATCTTATTGTAGCAGCTATTATTTCATCTTGGATATTATTATAGTATTATCCATATCTGCATATCTATTATATCGGGATCTCTCTATTATCTAAATAAAGGTCAGATCTGACATTATTGGTTCTATATTGGTGTTTCTTGTTGTATCTTGCCATTTCCTTATGCTATATGTTCAGATCTATATCTCCATGCATATAATCTTCATGTCATAAACCCTAATGCGCAACTTCATGAAGTAAACCTGCAAACACACAAGAATAACAAGTAACAGTTAAACAATCAGTGTTTTCGAGCAAAAAGTTGGCTTGGGAACATTACAAGGGAGTACTAAATACTTACCAAAATCTCATTGGTGGCCCTTTGAATATGGGGTTGGTGTAGGGACCAATAAAATGGTAGCGTTGAGGGTAGTATGCATACTAATGGCATTGGCCATTGGGCTGGGTGTAAATTCTCTCAAGGTGATTAGGGACTCCATGTTGTTCATAAAGTGGGTTGAAAGAAGTTATGTGGGCAGAAATTTGGAGCTTCATGGTTTATAACAAAAGTTACAAGCCTAAAACAACATTTGATAGAGATCTCTTTTCTCCACACTTTGAGGTAGTGTTATGGGGCAGCCACTTAGGAGGATGATAGAAGGCTTTAATGTCTTCTTTTTTATCCCTATGTTCGGACACATAGATGGAGTTGTCAAAAAAAATTGCCTTTGTATTCAAATAATTGTTAACATTTGGAGCTAATGTTAATAATATTCGAAACTTCGATTAGGATTATAGTCTTTTAGTTGTTGTTGTCTTCATTGGGACATTATGCTGAAGCATAGTGCAAAATGTATTATACCTTTGGTTTTCTTATGAAATAAAATGATACAAAACTTTTTCTTCTAAATAAGGAGATTCCATCAACCCTGGATCTATCTAGTTTAAGATGGATCTATATTAGTGACATAAATATTCAGAGGGAGTAATTGGTATATCATCATTGTATCCAACATCTCAAAGGGGAGAAGAGATTGAAAAGAAAAGCTCATCCAAATCATATGAAAATTATATCTTTCTTCTATCTTTTTCAGTGTCAAAGGAGGCTATGGAATAGTTTTTCAGTATCGAAGGAGAATATGGGTTAGAAAGTGTATAAAGCATTTTATTCTCTTTCAAACTTCAAATTCAATAGTAGATAATGATGCCAATTATGGTATAAGCTTAGGTGGAGTTTAAGGAATAGAGATAGCCTAAAGTATTTCCTATTAAAGTGTATAATTCATTTTATTATCTTTCAAACTTCAAATCCAATAGTAGATGATGATGCCAATTATGGTAAAAGAATAGGTGGAGTTTAAGGAATAGAGATAGCCTAAAGTACTTCATATTCTGACTTCAATGAATTCTAAGGCTTCAAAAGCCAAATTGTCCAATTTTGATTTCAGGCGTTGTTTTAAGGGTTTTTGATAGTTGCAATGTTGATAGTAGAAAGTCAATAGATTATTTAATTAATCAGGATCCCTTTTCCACGTGGAAAAGCATGATCTTTTGGAGGTAGATTTGTAAATTTTCACTTTTTGTAATATATTTGGTTTTTTTAATTTATTAAAAAATAAGAATTGGTTTTTTTGTACTTATCAAAAAAACAAGTTTGTGACCATGATGCATAACTCGAGGTCTTGCACATAACATACAAACAGAGCAGCAGTACAAAAGGCAAAGCAAGATACACGACATTGTTTTTCAAACCTCCATCATACATGGTTAAAGAGCCTTAGCCCAACACATTAATTGCTAAGCCAGCACAACAAAAAATATCGATATTATTATCAACAAAATCCATCATTATTGTTTTGTTTCTTGATGGCACATGATTAATTGCACAAATCACATGTAACATCAATCAAGCAACTCTTAATTGCACAAGATCTATACACCTCAAAAGCACTAGCAGCTAAGAACATGTGGACACTGCTTACCATTTATGGCCTTTGGCAGACAGTTATGAAAAGAAAGTACATTGAACCTCAACTGTAGAAGAATGGATAAGATCCCCAGTGAAATCAGCTTCAGGAAGCTCTATTCGCTTGAGAGCAGTGGTAGGAGCTTACCCTCTTACAAGTAATCATCTTATCTAGCTTATAGGCAATGCACAACAGGTCAAAGCAGGCACTGATCGTTGGGTAGCAGAATGGACTCAAGTATTGAGCCTCCCTACAAATGGCAACCATAATCCGTGGCCAGCAAGATTCTTTGCTCTAGGCAGCAAACAATGTCGTATATTTAGCAAATCAAGGGACAGTGATGGAAACTTGGAAGTGGTATCTTATCTGGAAACTCCAAGCTGCTTTAAAAGCAAGAATCTTTCTATAGATCATCCTATGCAACAGAGTACTCACTTGGGACAGCTTACAGAGGAGAACATGGCAAGGACCAAGGCTCTGCATACTGTGCAAAGAGAAGTCAGAGTGTTCATCAGTGGTCTGTCATGTCATTTTGTCAAGAAAGTTTGGTCACATGTTAGGAACATCACTGGAGGCAAGGGCAGATAGGAAGGAGGATCCATTGAGGAGGCCTTGGATTCTTGGTTAGAGGATAATGACACCAGAAAGGATCATCATTTATTACCTGTTTTTGTTTTCTGGGCCATTTACCTGATGACGAACACTTCCCTATTTCAAGATAACATTGTTACACCATTGTGACTTTCTACAAAATTCAGTGCACGTATAAAAAGTATGGAAGAGGCCCGAAGAATAAGAAACAAAGGGCGTATGGAAGAGGCCCGAAGAATAAGAAACAAAGGGCGGTAGGTGAGGCAGATATTGATAAATCCAAGCCCTATGGTTTCTTTGATGGCACAGGCAAACAAAATCCTGGTGCAGGTAGCATCCTACACATCCCAAGGCCTTACTGGATTTCATTTGAATGTGGATTGGAGTCTATCACAAACAACTCCGCAGAAGTTAAGGCAGCTTGTATTACTTATGACACTGCCTTTGGAGGCAACTATAAGTGATATCACTATATACGGGGGGACACCAAGCTTACATATCATGGTTGACAGGGTCCTTGGAGCAAAGAAGCATTAACCTTCTTGGAAACCTCCAGCATGCTTCTGATTGGAAGAAAGGATTCTAGAATATAGATTTCCAACATGTTCTCAAGGAGCATAACCAAAACTGCAGATTGTCTCTCCAAACAAGGCTGCAGCAGAGCATCAAGTTCTCTCTTGGTGACTTCTTGAGATGAGGTTGAGGAAATGGTCCCTCCAAGATTGATTGTTATGTAGTTTGCAGTTATGCTGCCTTTGTTTTAATTGAGCTTTATTGGGTATTGATGTACTCTCTTCACCTGTATGGTTGTTGATACGCTGGCCTTACTGCTCTTTTTTTGAGTTCTTGGAGGGTATATAATGTCATCTTTCTTGGCTTACTTTTTTTTTATAGAAAACACTCTTAATTGCACAAGTTATACTTCACATGAATTTATAAATTTTCCACAGTACCCAATTAAATTAATAAAAACAGTTTGCCCACAGGTCATTGGCTCACTGGTGAGGTTGACAAAGTGTTCAACTGTATACCAAGATTCCATTTTCACGATGGTCTACCCCACCTCTATGGCATGAATTTCAAAGAGATAAGGTTGGGTGCATGTCCCATTTTCCACAGTATCCAATTAAATTAATAAAAACAGTTTGCCAACAGGTCATTGCCTCACTGGTGAGATTGACAGTGTTCAACTGTATACCAAGGTCCCATTCTCACGATGAGACACCCCACCTCTATGGCATGAATTTTCAAAGAGATAAGGTTGGGTGCATGTCTACCCCACCTCTACCAGACTGCATACCACTCAAACCTGACAACTAAACCCCAGCTTAGCCCCTTCCAGGCATGTTTCTTGATTGTTTCCAAATAATAAACCACAATGGACAAATGAGTAAAACAATTGAGTAGAATAAAAGGCTTCAAGTTAACTGCTTATAATGCACTGCGTTTTTCATCAGCCATACACTAAAGATTTGAAGGATAAGTTTACAATGAATCGACTTAGACATGCAACTTGCAAAGAAAGATGTCAAAATAAACATTTGACTTGCATTCAACAGAATGGACCAAGTTTCATAATATTTAGATGGAGTTACAACAGCTTCAACAGAAAACAAATTGATACCAGAAACATCACTACAGAAGGTGATGATTGCATTTGATTGATAAACTGTAAAATCAGCGAAGAAGGTCGTGATTACAGCAAGGAAAACTGAAGTACCACCAAAGAAGGTGATTGAAAATTACAAAATTACAAAAGGGCCTAGAATTCCCCATATATAACAATTAACATGGCTCCCCATATATAACAATTAACATGGCTCTCCATATATAACAATTAACATAGCCAAGCCTCAATTTGTGAGGAAGCACAGTGATCTTGACTGTTCACCATGCATATTTAGCAAAAATATTGCAAACTACTATAACTCCACGCTTCTGTCCAAAATACAATTCTCCAGCTTATCACATCTATCATTACTTGATTGTTTATAGCCGAAGATTTTTAGTTGAAATCCTTCAAACCATCTTAAATAACAGCTATAAGATTGTATTGTCACAAGTCCTCCATATAGCACCAAAGGCCATCCTCTTTCCACGAGGAAAGTGAACTTTGCAAGTATCTTGACTGTCCATCCTGTAGAATTGTCGGATAGAAGGAAAAATTTCAAAATTAATTCATCTTTCGTCCATATCCTTAGACTTCCTTCGCTCCCCGAACCTTATTGAATATAGGATTTTTTAGTACATCGTTAGCAGATGGTCTTTTTCCCGGATCATTGCTGACCAAATCCTGGCAAAAAGCTTAATAATCAGATTTGAGTATCTCATTATATAGAAAGAAGAAACATAATAAATTATTCATCAAAACATCCTACCTGCAAAAGCTTTTGAAAATATACAGAAAAACCAGGGAGAATTGGGATCTTAATTTCTGTGTCCCTGTCTATTCTTTTGCCAGAACCAGGGTATTGCTTTCTCATCAAAAGTTCAAAAAATGTAGCACCCAATGAGAACATGTCCACCTTGTCAAGACGTTCATAATTATCATTCAGGATTTCACGGGACATATACCGTGCATCTCCTTCTTCAACATGGAGGGTTCCATTAAGAAGTGTAGCACGACCAAAGTCTCCAAGCTTGTAAGTACCATCACGAACATAAATATTCTCAGGTTTGACATCTAGATGTGCCACTCCATGCTTGTGGATAAAGTCCAATGCCTGAGCAATCTGCAAGAAAATTATGAACAACATCTCATATTGTTGGGATGTAAAATTCAAGACCTTTGAGGAGAAAAAATCAGTGTGTTTTCCTTACTTGATACATTGCCTCAAGAAAGTCCGTGTCCGTTCTCAGAACTCCTTTGTCATTTGCAGTTGCCAGGTTATGGTCACAAAGTTCCATTTGAATGTACAAATGATCATTCTCAAACCAGGCAGTGTGATATCCCACAATATTTTTGTGGGGGCCTGCAGGCAAAAGCTAGTTAAAAGAATATTGAGGCCTGCAACCAAAATCTTGTTAAAAATTGTCTTCTAGATCACACGTCTATGTCCATATAGAATGATTAACATGAATCTGAAATACAGGACATCACCAAGAAAAATATACTCAGATTATAACATATATACCTAGGGCTGCCAGCGATTGAACTTCCATCAAGGCCACCTTTCTGAAGAGTAAAACAACATCTATTGCATGTTAATTGATATCAATGCTAACTGTAGCTGAAAGAGGCAAACTCTAGAGAAGGAAACTGAAGAGAAATATCACCTTTCACTGTCAAGTCGTAACTGGCTTTGTGAACACTTCACTGCATAACAGCAGCCATCAAGTCTATTCAAAACTTTGTAAACGCGACTGAAATTTCCACGACCAATTTCCTGGTTGACAAAAAGTCTAATCATGAGGCATAGAAATTTGTTAAAAAAAAAGATGTCCTATAGAACTGACTGTAAGAAGACAACCACCTCCAGCTCATGGAAATCTGCACGATACCGGGACAAACAGCTTCCAGTTTGGATAGGAGTTACACAAGCTGCAAGGATAAACATATGATTAATGGTCCTCATCCCATAAATCACTGTCAAAATTTAGAAAAATCTAAAAAGAGAACAAACAGCAGCAAAAATTTCCAGACAAATGAAGTCTGGAAAGTAAACACAAATAATATCATACCAGGAGATCGACGAGTGCTTCTTTGAATCTTTTCATTTAACTCTTCATTTTCATCTAAATATGGATTCTTAATGCAAGGTGGTGACATGACACGAGCCCTCAGGGCCAATGCCGATTGCGATACATAATTCTTTTGACCAGATGCAGTAGGTTTTGGAGTTCTGTAATCATCTGAACTAGATTCTTCACTCCTAACTCTTGATAATCGGTGAGTGGTGAACTGGATGTTATCAGGTGGATTACTTAGGCGGTGCTCTGAAACAATATAAATGTGTCAATAAGTAGATTACGATTGGCTCCTAGAGACAATTCAGATACCAGCATACCAAAAAAATTCCAAATTCAGCCAAATTAAACATAAATAAGATGATTTTAGTTACTCTAAAAGCCTACCTTTCACCACAAAACTGCCTGAAAATGATCAAGGCCATTCTTGCTGTGAAACTGCTACTTGAAAGATTAAAAATTCTGATTTGCGACTGGAAATAGCAAGACTAGGCAAGACCATAGGCAACAAATGTATGATCACATAGTTATGATCCCAAAACCTCACCCTCTGTTAACCTTGTACTTTGATAGTCTCAAATATTGCATTAATTATGTCAAGTGTGAAAGGCTATAAATGATCTAAAGTTGAAAGTCAGGGAAGTTTGTCTGCGGGTATGCAACCTGAATATTTTATATTCTTCATTATCAAGTGATTTCAACTTCACTAGGTGCCCGGCCGAGAATTCATAGTGATTGTATTCAGCTAGAGTTCCTAACCTCATTAGATCAGATTATCTACAAAAAGAAATTAGAGGAAAACACCTTCACATTGTCCTAGGTATCTAATTTTATTGTATAAATGAATTAGAATGCATCAAGGCTCCCCAGCACTCTCTCCAACAAGCTGGAGATGTTTGTAGAAATTTGATTCCAGCGTTCTACTCAGTACACAACCACCTCAACAAATCAGAGGTGAATACTTCATTCCAGTAAGGCATGGAAAAGCCATGTTGGGCATTTGGGGTAAATACTTACACTAAGGCTTTACAAGGCAAGGGGAAATAATTCATTATAGTGGCCAGTACTCAGTTCCAAGATTCGAAAGGCCTTCCTTGTTTGCTGGCTGGTATGTTGCATTCCAGTAAGGCTTTGAAAGACCCCATTCTCAGACAACCATCCGTCTCCTTGGAAACCCATAGCTAATAAAACTAAGTCAACCAGGATATCAATTCAGGAGTATTAAGAAGCAGCGTATTCTTAACATGATTTAACTGCAGAATTCATAGTGATTTCCTCAAAAAGAAAGGATACCAAGCCAAAATACCATTAGAAGTGTTACGTGCATAAATAAGGCATTGCTTGTTACTCTCATAATTTCAGAGGCCGTGAACATTAACACATTTTTTTCAGTATTTTATCATTACTTATATTACTACATAGAACAAATGTACATCATAGGTCAGAAAATTACATCACACACACAACAGGGATTCCAGGAAAATCCCACTCTAAAAAGCCAAAAAAGACACACACATGCCTGTGCACCAAGACAAAGGGACTTGACATCACAACGTAAGACATTAAATTTGACTTTCACAACAACAGTCAACTTTTGCTTAAATCTCCTCAAATCCCCCAATTTAAAAGGGGAACTCTCCTCCTGAAAAGTAATTTTACATCAATGTTTCAAAAGAAAGCCAATAGCAAGCAACCGTACTCAATGCCACAAGGATTTGCAGCTGTCCCTGATTATCTAGGTGTCTCCCAGAAGAGGACCTTTCCATGACTCGGGGGCAGTAAGACGAAATAATGTTCAGCATGAAACCATGACCAAAACACCTTAGCAACCCAATATCGCCAAAAAGCATGCTCCACTGTTTTATCCTTGCCGCACAACACAAGCAGGATATGGTGAGGCACACCTCTGACATTGCTTCTCATTTGAACAAAAATGGGGGTTGCAGGACCCTGTGGATAATTGCAGAGATGCCAGTCTATCTGTAAATCATACTCCTCTTTTAGGTTAGGGGTGGGTTGGCTGTCAAGCATATTTTTTTCAGTTTATCAAATCCTCAACTTTAAACCAAAGAAATAGCACTGGCATAGCTGCATCTGAAACATGCATCTATTAAACACCGACAGGGATAAAAAAACAGTCAAGGTGCAAACCTCGATCTTTTTGTACCATCATGTACTATGTAATAAATGTATGAGGTTTGCTCCTATGCTTAGTAGATCCAAGGTTAAGATGGATCTAAAATTAGTTGTTTATATATGGTAAGTAAGATAAATAATGTGTCAGTTTTTTTAACATTATGGTAATTAAAAATATATTAGACATCAGCTCTTTTTTTCATTTTATTTTGTTAGTGTTACACACTTGACACAGAAATCTCCCTCACTCCAGTCCCCACCCTGTAGAGCACCTCACTCCTCTTGGTGCACAAATAACCCTATTTGGTCCATTCTTGTATCCTATAACTTACTAGGTCCAGAAACTAAAAAAATAGCTTTACCTCAACAAGTAGCAACAACAAGGTACTACCCATGTGAATATCTGCTTGTAATGTACCCATTTTTGGATTCCCCTGCTTTACAGTTTGAGGCAACCTTATGGGTTTATGTCAGCCTGGCCAGAGAGGTAAATGGAGGTTAACAATGGGCCCAGGCGAATTGGAAGAGGTACATGAGGCCCAGCCTAGTCCATTCACCTTATTTCATAATCAGGATCACTTCCGTACAGTTTGTTCTTGGTTCCGTGGCATTCCGACAATTCCCATAAATTAAAGGTATTATTAAGTATAAACTAATTAAATGCACTAAAGGTTTTATTTGGGTCATATTGTTGGAGGGAACACCTTCGTGCAATAGCTCGTTGGAATCGGGATGAAAAGATCTAAAGGTTGGGATGATGAGAAAGGCATTTCCGACGTCCGAGAATGACTTATAAGCCAAGTAATCACTTTCTAGCATTAAAAAGGAATTATAAAGCATTTTTTATCCTTAAATGAAAATTAAAAGATCAGTTCGACGCTGAGCATCAAGAGGTATGCAGGGGGTGTGCTCTTGGGAAGTACACCAAGACTGTCTTTTCAAGCAGTGACAGTAGATTAGTTGACATACTTGATTTGGTACACTCTAATGTGTGCGGGCCCATGTCATCAGTTTCCTTGGGTGGATGTGAGTGACATTCATTGATGACCTCTCCACGAGGACCTGGATCTATTTCCTGAAAACCAAGAGTGAGGTCTTCAAAAGGTTCCAAGAGTTCAAGGCTCTTGTAGAGAACCAGACAAGGAGAAAGATCAAGGTATTGCGGTCGAACAATGAGGGTAAGTATACCTCCACTGAGTTTGGAGACTTTTGCACCTAGGAGGGTATCAGGAGACAATTGACCGTTCCTTACAAACCCCAGAAGAATGGGGTTGCTGAGAGGAAGAACAGGGCTATTGTTGGTGCAACAAGATCTATGTTGCATGATCAGGGGTTGCCATTTTTCTTATGGGATGAGGCTTGCAGCACTGCAATATATCTACAGAACAAGAGTCCACATACAGCTTTGGGGAGCAAAACTCCTGAGGAGGCCTTCACTGGGAGGAGGCCAAATGTTGGACACCTTCGCATATTTGGGTGTCTAACTTTCTCTCATGTCCCTTCTGAGAAGAGGACAAAGTTGGATCCCACAGCAAAGAAGGGGATCCTAGTTGGATACAGCGGGGTCTCAAAGGCCTACTGAATACCAGCACTGAGGAGAGTTGTTGTGAGGAGAGATGTTAGATTTGAGGAGGATAGAGTCTTTTGGAGATCTTGTGAGTTGAGGAAGTCCCACAGATGCAAGATGATACATCACAAGGGACAACCTCAGGTGTCTATTATTCAAAGTTCAAGGGTGACTGGTCCACCCAATACAACTACAAGATCACAGGTGGTTGGTACACAAACCATAGGTGCACGTGCTTCAAGATCTCAGACATCTATGGTGAGATCTATGGATGAGACTAAAGGGCATGAGGATATTTCTCCACAGGAGGTTACTTCAGGGAAGAGGAATCTGAGATGGTTTCAGGAGACCTTAAAGGAAGCTAAGGAGCTAGTTGGTGAGCCCCAAAGGTTGATGTGAGAGAGCAAAGCACCAGAGAGGTTTGGTTCATACTTGGCCATGGTGACTAGCATCACGGATTTGGAGCCCACTACTTTTGAGCAGGCAACAAAACAACAGGTCTAGAGAGAGGCCATGCAGGAGGAGTATGATTCCATTATGCAGAATGTTGTGTGGGAGGTGGTTCCTAGGCCAAAGGGGAAATCAGTGGTGACTTCCAGGTGGTTGTACAAGATTAAGTATGTTGCAGATGGCAGCATTGAAACACAAGGCTTGATTTGTGGCAAGAGGATTCTCTCATGTTGAGAGGATTCACTATGATGAAACATTCGCACCAATTGCGAGATGTACTTCCATCAGGAGTATCATGGCCATTGCAGCAGTGATGGGTTGGAAGATCCGTCAGATGGATGTGAAGACTGCATTTCTGAATGGTCATATAGAGGAGGAGGTATACATTGAGCAGCCAGAGGGGTTCGAGGTGTTTGGGAGAGAGTCCCATGCGTGCTTCTTGAAAAAGGCAATGTATGGTCTGAAGCAAGTTCCACAAGCTTGGTATTCTAGGATTGACTCTTACTTGCTACAGATGGGCTTTGAGAAGAGTGAGGCAGATCTGAATCTCTATTACATCATTCGGGGAGAGGATACTCTCATTCTTATCCTATATGTTGATGACTTATCACTGGAGGGGAGGAGCTCATAGTGACTGCAAGAGGAGTCTTGCTTCAAAGTTTGAGATGAAAGACATAGGACTGATGCATTATTTCTTGGGCATGGAGGTTTGGCAAGAGGATGGGCTCGTCTTTTGGGACAAGGGAAGTATGCAGCGAATATTCTGAGTAGATTTCAGATGGAGGGTTGCAAACCCATGTCGACACCTATGGTCACCAACTGGAAGCATAGTTTTAAAAACTGAAACCGGTACCGGAACCGGTCGAGGGTCCAACCTGAACCNGGTTTCGGTTCAGCGGTTTTTAAAACACTGACTGAAAGAAGCTTAGTGCTTTTGAGTCTAAGTTGGTGGATGCCAAGAGATATCGTCAGTTGATTGGTTCGTTGATGTATCTGGTCAACATTAGACCAAATATTTGTTTTGTTGTGAACACTCTCAATCAATATATGGTGGAGCCTAGGAGTATGCACTAGATAGGAGCAAAACATGTTTTGAGGTACATAGCAAGATCAGTGGATTATGGTTTGGACTACATCAGAGGTGATGGGGTCAAGTTGATTGGCTATACAAACTCAAACTGGGCAGGATGTGCAGTTGATAGGAAAGAGCACTTCGGGGTGTTGTTTTGGGTTGCGATCTGCAGTTGTTTCCTAGTTCAACCAAAAACAAAGGTCAGTGGCACTGAGTTGAAGTTCTGCTGAGGCAGAGTATATGGCAGCTAGTCGAGCCAGCTATGAGGCCATTTGACTTCACAAGTTGTTGATTGGTCTATTTAGTCATGAGTTGAGGCCTAGAGTTATTCACTGTCATAATCAAAGTTGCATCAAGCTCTCTGAGAATCCAGTCTTTCATGACAGGTCGAAGCACATGGAGATCAAATACCACTTCATCCATGATTGGGTTCAAAGAGGGGTGGTACAACTTGACTGCATACCTACTGATGAGCAGATTGCAGACATTCTCACAAAGTCTTTGCCAAGGGGCAAGCATGTCTACTTCAGAGACAAGATGGGAGTGGTGAAGAATACTTTCCTCAATAAGAGGGAGTGTTGAATTTTGGTACCTTGGGAAGTGGTCCCTTGGGGAACTTAAGTTAAGGTGGAGATCTAATCTCCACCCTTGATCTTGGTTGGCTAAGATCAAATCCTAGCCATTGGTTTCTAGGTTAGCCTAAGGATGAGGCTAAAGGTGAAGAGAAAGAGGGAAAGGGCATTCATTGTTCACTTGAGAGTTAGAGTGAAGGAGAAGAGGAGAAAAGAATTTTTGGAGAAGAGAAGAGGAAGGGCGCACCATTGAAGGGGCACAAGCTTGGAGAGAGGGTGCACTTGAGTAGAAGGGCACACAAGGCCAAGAGGAGGGGCACACTTGTGAAGAGGGTGCTCAAGCAGATTCAGCAGGCATACATCCCAAGCAAGAGAGCAACCAAGAAGAAGGGCACAAATCCCAAGGAGGGTGCACACTTCAATGAGAACTTGACTACCAAGCTTGAGATGAGTTGGCTACTGTAAATCAGGTTCCTCTTGGTTATTTCTTTGCTGTAATATTTCTCTAAGACTCCATAATAAACTTCCTCTTCAACTGGTTTTCCCCATGGGGGTTTTTCCAGGGTCATGTTGACCAAAAATCTCTGAGCATAAATCTGTGGTTTGCGTTATTTTATTTTGGCATTTAAGTGTTGAGATTTAGAGGTGTATTTACTGTTTTAATGTATGCAAGAAAGAGCTAATTATGGACAGCAAAAACTTCCTTAATCAGACCTTGCAACAGCACCATTAAAAGAGAAGTAAATCATTCCTAAGGGCAGTCATATATCAGCAGCATTAACAGACCTGTTAACAGTCCTAAAACTGTGGGAAAACAGACCTGTAACAGACCTTGAAACAGTCCTAATCAGACCTGAGTTGGAAAGCCTAAGGAGCCTCAAATTTCTTCAGTAGTTACCCCTAAAATGAAAGCCGCAAAGATTGCATATACATCCCTCCTAAACACCAGCTTGTAAAGCAAAATGAAAATAACTTCAAAATAACAAGTTATATGACACATGAAAATACCCTTGGTATGGAAATATTCTCCAATAAACTTGTTGTCCACTTCAATCTCCACTACAATCTAGAACACAAGAGTCTCCAAAGCTTGATAATGGCTGCTATGGATGCTCCAAAGAGCAAACTACGACTCTCTTCTTGCCTCCAAAACATGTAGACGGGAGGAAAAAAAATAAGGGACAAGGGTATTTGTATTTGTGCGAATATGTTAAGGATTTTTCCATTTATTCGTTGTTTTTATCACTGTTGAAAAAGTTGGCATCGGCAAAAAGTCGGCGAGGGTCCAGAAAACATCGTTCCGGGAAAAGTCGGAAAAAGTCGGCAAAGAATCGGAAAACCATGACAAACATTAAAAATTACAAAATATATTCAATTTTTTCAAAATTTTAAACATATAAAGCAACAACAACATCAGATAAACACATTGGCACATAAATATGGAGAAAGCACTAATATATATGATGTAGTGGATGCCAAATAAAAGATGATACATCAAAGTCGATACCGAATCATCAACCCTGATAGTTGTCCAATCAAGGACTCAAAAGTGGAGAACCAATACAAAATGACCTCACATATATAAATGTATATCATCATCATGAGGTAGACATACAATGCAATGTTTTAAAACTCGGACTCAGCCTCGGAATCAGTCGATGGTCAACTCCAGCTCCAACTCCAACTCGGATTGACTCGGACCGATCTTATTTCAATGACTTGGTTTACTAAATACTACATAAAATATTTAAATTTTAATGAAAAAAGTATATTTTAAAAAATTCCAAACCATGATTCCAAAAAATTATTGAAACTTTGAAAGAAAGCATTATGAATAAATGAGCAATAACATTTAAATGACAAGCAATGTTCCACCATTGCTTATATGCAGATCCTCATCATTAGTATCAATCTTTGCCTCTACCTTGATCCTCTAGAGACATTACTGAACACCTCCCAATTTTGATGAAACCACCTAATTGAAGCCTTATAATATGGTAGAAAAAGCTTAGCATGCCTAATGAATGATTTTGGTTTGAGTGAAAAGTACATTTCTGCTAAGGCCATGTTAGAGGATTTCAACAATCAATACCACCAACATCGAGGTACATAAAGGGCTTGGTGCTCTTGATTAAATGCCAATCCCATGCCCTCATACGTGATATAATCCAATGAAAATGTTGCAATCCTACCAATCCTGAAATACTGAAAACTGTTAAGTCTACTGGATTTTGAATGGGATATGAAATTCTACTTTCTCCATATCAAGTCCGATGAGGTTGGAACCACTCTCAAACATCCTGAAACAATTAAAAAGGAAAGATAAAGATTTAAGTAAACCATTCATTGCCAGCGTTTTTGGTCAAACCCTTTTAAAAAAAAAATCAATCTTGCATATTGGTGGGGTCTAGTACCTACTTGTCCGAGGCAAGCCCTTCTCCTTCCTTCTCCAACAACAACAAACAAAAATGACAAAAAAAACTCAAAAAATCTGTTTTATGAGGATGATTTCCACTAACTGACCACGACTTTTATGAAAAAGTCCCGACTTTTACCAAAAAATCTCTGACTTTTTTTAAAAGTCACGATTTTTATGGGCCGATTTTCGTGAAGCAAAAAAAATCGCGACTTCTTCAACACTGGTTTTTATCAGTGTTACCACCATCGCGATATTGTCGTATTTTGGAGGGCTGGCAATATTTTTCGATATGTTAGTTTTGCCAACATTTTCCGATATTTTCCCCAATGTTTCCGACATTTTATTTTCTGGACCCTTTGCAATATTTTCAACAACACAATGTTGGTAACACTGGTTTTTAATGGTTTTGGGTTTATTAGCCAAGCTAGGTCTATGAGGGCCCACTCTTGGCTGAGTTGTCACTAAAACATGCATGTCACAAGCCTCTTTTGGAGACTGCCAAGGTCTAGTAGGGCCACGGGAACACACAGAAGTTCCCACAAGAAAAAACCTTTTAGACAGGACATTGACCAGGAATGTTTCCTACACCTTTCCCTGCAAAACGGGAACATTCCTTACTCATTCCAAAATTTCCTGGGACATGGGAACTCAACAAACCGATCCCCAAGCAAAGGGAACAAGTTCTCGTGCAACTATGGTCAGTGAGGATTTTGCAAAGGATGGACATCAAGAAGCCAAGGAATGCAACCAACATCATGGGGATAGATATGAATGATCAACACAGAAAACTAGGAAATCAGCCTCCTATGCATCAGCTAAATTGAAGGCAACAGAGATAAGCACGACAGATCTTCATATACTTTTTGTTAAATCTATTAATCTGGGCCAATACTTCAAAGAATACATTTTTAAGGGACCCTGCACCCAATCAAGACCTATGTTAAACTTCATTTTTTTGCAATTATGGAAGGGGAAAAAGACTAATAAATGATTCCCAAAATCCAATATGAAGTGGAGACAAACCCACTGATAAATCTGGTTGTGTTCCTGTAAATATTCTGTTAAAAGAGAATACATATTTTCTTATCGATAAAAAACATTGAATATTCAATAGGTTGCATCATTTGTTACATCAAGGGGCTAAAGAGCTACTATTGTGGCCCCCTCTCATCCTCAAGAATTGCAGAGCATGAATTAGTTAAATATTTAGGTTTAGTTTGATATTATGCTGTACATTTAATCAAACCTCTTAAACCAAAGGAAAAAGAATAGATAATGCTACATGGGGATTAAGATAATCCAACCTGGTCTACATCTCTTTCTCTGAATCGTACTTTTCACGGGAGATTGTGGGCATGGAGCCTTATCCTGCATGAATTACAAAATAAATTACAAATTCGTAGATGAAAAAAGTGCATATAAAATAATCTGACAAGACAACCACTGAGAAAACTTGCTATAAATCTCCAAAGTCCCTTACCTTGCAGCTATCCAAATCGGTAGAATCCTGTGGTTGGGATGGTGTACAATAGTCTTGTGAACTAAACCACGAAAAAAAATAGTTAGATAATTCATGATAGCTAAAAAAGACTTGATTAGTTACCAATATCCAAATTCCCCCCTAGAAAACTAAGAAAAGAAATAACAATGTATCACTTACTACTGCCAACATCCAAATCTCATAACATTTGCATACACGTGTTTCTCAACTTAAAATCACTGCTGGCCCTCACATCAGTACATTAAAAAAGTGCAAGCCCAAGGCGATACCTATTAACAATACATAGAATACCCTAGAGAACTTACCAAGTTACCACCATTACCATTGTTGTTGAACAATGGACTATCAAGTATTTAAAATGCATAAAGCTACACAGTAATGAATTTTAAGCCAGAGAAGCCATATGTGATTATGAACCAAGGGTATGCATGCAACACGACAAACAAAGACTCACATCTGTCCCAAGTAAGCTAGAGTTCAAGTTTTAGAGGGGCCAAGGGCTTATGCAATGACAAGGGCTTGAGATTTACTAGTATACATTATTAACCAAAAACTGTTATCCTGGTCCCATCTAAGCTAGAGTTCAAGTTTAAGGGGGACATAGTACATACTAAGACTGAGGCCACTTGTGCAATGAAAACGGCTTGAGATTTACAACTATACATTATTGACCAAAAATTGTAAGCCTAGTCCCATGTAAGCTAGAGTTCAAATTTTAGAGGGGGAATCATACTAAGACTGAGGGCACTTATACAATGAAAAAGGCTTGAGATTTACTAGTACTAAGTATACCTTATTATCCAAAAATTATATGTAGATATGGTGCAAGTAGATATTTCAGAACATAAAAGTATTTGACTCGACAATATGCAGTGCTACATGTAGTAAAATGTGTAGCTGCAGTTCCACTTGCACACAAGATTGACAACTCAGAACTCACAGAATATATTTTGTAGACAGGTTACTCAAGTTAATCTGCTTATCTACATGATTGGCAAGATCTCAAATCTCATTGAGGCCATATTCTGCGTATAGAATACAACTCTTCAAGTAAACTTACCAACCACTCTTGCAGAATCCTGTAGACAAATTGAGCCTCAGGCCGCTGGTGAAATAGATTCCCTATAACCAAGTCGTCTAGGATGAGTATTGTATAACTTGAATTTCTTAAACGAGCATAGATCCATATTAACCCGGGATCTATTAAGCACCAAGAGGAAACAAAAAACCTGGTTGAAAATATCTTGGTGCCTAAAAGATCCAGGTGCTATAGTTTATTTATTGTTTTTTTGGACAGCTTTTTTTTCTAATTCGTTTTTCTTAGTGGGCAATTATTTTTTTTACAGAAGAGATTCGATGTCAAATTTTATTTATGAAGCATCAATTTTCAAATTTTATTCCATTTAAGTTAATGCACGTTACACACTTAACACATCTCTTCCACCCAGGCTATAGAGTGCACCTTGCTTCTCTCGGTGTAATGAAACAGAAGCAAACATCTTGGATATCCAGAGCCAGTGGTTCATTCCTAGATATAATTGTGTCCTATATAGGAAAGAACCAAAAAGGGGCGTCGTGTATTTTCCCCCCATTTATGGGAAAATCTGTAATGCTACAAGGTTAGCATAATGGTCTTATACATTATTCAGAAACTAACAGCCTTCAAATTAAATGTCTTCATACCCATGTCTCTAGAACTTATAGATAATATGCTAAGATTTTGAACKTCTGAAAYTGAGGGATCAAACATAACTCCACCCTTATTAAGCACCCACATTACTGCCCTGATTTGGAGTTCTGGCCCAGCAGCTTACAAATCAATATGGYYATTTAATTTGTTGGGATAAACTCCAAACCAAGATGTAAGACAAATTGTCTCGATGGGTAAGTGTACAAACGAAGTTTTCTGAACTAGAATTACCCAACACACCAACAGGGCCTTGGTTCACTGGTGAGGTCAAGGAGTATTAAGCCCTCCACCAGGGTTCCATCCTTGTGGTTTGCCGGTGCCCTACCCAAATGGCATGTCAAAAACGGATGAGGCTGGGTGCAAGTGCCAGGAAATTCCAGCAGAATAGATAACCCTCAGACCAGGCACCTAAGCCAAAGGAAGTTGTGTTACGCAGTGCAACCGCCGACCTGAGAGTGTATTTTATGATATAACTTCCTAAAAAAACACAACATTTTTGAAATAGAAAGCGAGGGCTCATTACATGAGATCTTATATTAAGAGTCAAATATTACACAGCTTCAGGCATAGGGAAGACTTCTGTCAATAGCCTACAAAGTTCCTTAATTGGGTCACGGGTGAGCGCACCAGGCCACGGGTATATGACATAACTTCATGCAGTGCCCAAGAAATTCCTTAAAACACTAATTGCATTTACACATGGATGCATGCAAATACTTCTATCCCTGTCGATTTTTTTTCAAAAGCAAGGCCTTTCGAAAGCAGAAAATTCATTAAACACCATAAATGCACAGAGGAAGGATTCAAGGTAAAAGTCAATCATGTTTTATCCTAAAGCTTCCCATATGTTCTTACTGTCATTAAAATCAAATCAGCCATTAGAATGTTATTGAGCTGCCGCAAATACATAATGGGTACATACCTAAAAAGGTCCTGACTGAGGACTCCAGTGTTTACATCATCTTCGGCAATGGCAGCTACCTCTTCATTGCCCGTCACTGTGACTTGTTCGTCATCATGCAGTGACATTGCCTCTAATTCTTCTTCTTCTTCCTCCCCCTCCTGGGATGACTGCAGGCAGAGCCTCTTTCTCAGGGAGAAAAGATCACAGAAGTCGTTCTCATCCATAATCATTTTAATACCGAATAAAAGTTTTGAATACTCAATCAAATATTCGAATACCCAATTGATTTTATCCCCGAGGATAGCCTAATGGAACTCGGAGACTCCAGTTTTTTATGTGAAGTGATCGAGTTTAGCTCAGGAAAGACTCGAGTTGAACTGAGATCATATAATGGAGGGCAGAACAGGATTTAAATGTGAGATTGCGGGAATTTGGAGGTAAGGAGAGAGACTTACAACGTTCCATAAATCCTGTGCTGCCCCCCATGCGAATTGAATTTGGTCCAATTTTTATCCCTGTGGTGGTTCGTTCTTAGTATTTTTAAAATCGTTTTAAGTACGGAGGTGAGGTGGCAAAAGCTTTGGGATTTTAAAAAATGTTTTTTTAATTATTTCTTTGAAAGTGCGAGGCGTGCGAAAGAAGCCAGGGCTGCCAAACCCTTTGGGAGGGTATGGAAATTTTATATCCGTTACGTTTTCGGATGATAAGTGTAAGTGATGAATTATAATGTTATTATGATGGGTATCAGTGATTTTCGGAAGATGTCAAATGTGGTATAAGACAGGTAGCCATCTAAATAACGTAAGTTTTAATTAAGGGAAATTTAAGGTTTAAAATAATTTTAATTTTATAAATTGAAAAGGTAAAATAAAAAACTTTAAAATAAATTAAATAAAATTTGAAATTCAAATATTAATTTTTATTGAATAGTAGAATAATAACTAATCGTGATTAAGAATTGAAATTCTTGATTATTTATTTGATAAAAGATAAGATTAGTTAGGAAATAACCCTTTATAGTGCATTTGAGTATGCTTTTCCACATGGTTTCAACTATGGATTTAGACCTTGGAGGGGTCAGCCTCCCCTTCCAAATTCAAAAATCCTCACCTTTAGAGCGTTGGTTTTAGCTTTGCAAAAGACCCCAAAGCCCCAGCCATCATGGTTTTTGAAGAAATTAGAGAGCATCCCTAAAGTTCTATTGCCTACTTCCTCCTCCCAGCACATGGCTTTGGCTTTAGCGAAGTGTAGCCTGATGGGGCGATTCATAGGAATATGGCTTTCCCCCAAATTTATGACAAACGGGGTGCAGAGAAATTGGCAAGTGCTAATCAAAGGAAAACTTAGTAACTACTTTTGTGGCAAGGGTTTCCATGCATTTTTGTTTGAAGCCAAAGAGGGGAAATTTTAGGGGCTATATTTCCCCCATGGGCTAATTTTTCATGCTTTTTCCAAAAAAAAAGATTCGCCAAATTCCATTTTTTCTAAAAGTGATTCACCCAAATTCTATAGAATATAATTATTTTACCTTAAAAATAACCCAAATTTTAAAGAAACTATATAAAATCCTTAGAAATTTGAATATTTTTACAAAAATATCGCCAAACATTTTATACTTTGCATATTAAGGACTAGTGAGATTCGTCAAGGTTTCTACATTCTAAGATAATTTTTCATCCTTAAAATTATCCATGCAAAGAAAATAGAGATTTATTCTTAAAAAACGGTCATTTCTTCTTCAAATCCAAAGGAACGCATATAAATCAATGGATGTCATATTTTAATCATGAACATGATGTTCTCTCAACTATTCTAGTCTAGGTTCCTCTCCTTCACCTTCCTCTCCACTACTGGAATGAAGATACGATTCATAACATTGGGGACACTTTGGGCTGCTACATAAATAAATTTGAACTAAAGGATAGTATGTTTGCATGTTCAAGAATTTGTGTGGAGGTGGATTTGCGCTTCAAAAGCAATTTTGTTGACCCTAGATAATTGGGAGCACGTTCAACCTTTGGAGTATGAACATTTTCCTTTCAAATGTAAGATCTTTCACGAATATGGACACTTTGCAAAGGACTGCAATAAAAACATCCAAGTTATACATATGATCCTTGATAAGCAATCAATGGAAAACTGTCAAAAATAGATGAGTGTTGAACATGTAGCCTCCTCATTGATTTCAAAGCCAACCCCTCCAGCTTCCAGCCCTTCGATCATCTCAGGCTCCAAGCATGCAATTGTGCAGCCTCAAACAATTGAACCCTCTTTTGAAGTACTCCCAACTCAAGTAGAAAAGTCACCTAAGCGCTCCAAGGGCAAACTCGACTCACCAACCAAACAAGTTTGAAATATTGTCCCGGGAAGAACCCATCCCCTTCTCTAAAATAATAATTACTTCAAACTCTTTCCTAGATAAATCAAACCTACCCAACATGCACATTGAGGTTGAGAATTGAGAACCCCTCTCTCCTGTAGGGAATGAGGAAGCTTTATTGGATTGGTTGGAAGAGATTGACGATGTCCCTATAAAACAATAGTTTCCTTTAGGCATTTTAACTAGGAAAAAATCCCATGAGAAGCAAGAAGAAGAAGATAAGGAGGAGGATGAAACAAAATAAAATTTGCCTTAAAAAGTAGGTAGGAAACTAGCTAAGGAAAAAAGAGAAGAAATGGCCAATATGGAAAAGTTCCTAGGCATACAAACAACCCTAGATATGGCCTTGGGACTGGATCTAGAAACTCCAAGAATTCTGGTGCAAACACTCTGTAACAAGGCGGAAGCCCAAAACCCCCCATGGAAATAATGATCATAGTCTCTTGCAATTGTAGAGGATTGTGAAGTCATTGCAAGGAAGAGACTTTGAAGGACCTAATCATAGTCGAAAATCCTACCATCCTCCTTCTCCAGGAGACTAAATTGGAGGCTTCAAAAACCTTAGCAACAATAAAGTAGCAATGGAAACAGTGTGAAGGGATAGAGATCAGTTCAAGCGATGCTTCAAGAGGTTTGTGTACCCTCTTGAACAACTATTTTCTTCTCCTGTAATTCACATTTCAAACATGGCACTAGATTTTAACAAGTTTTACCCATCATCAATCAGGAAAGCGCATCAATGTAATAAATGTTTACATGCTAGCAACATACAAGGAAAAAGAAACATGTTGGTCCTCTCTTATGGGGCTAAAAGACTCGGAATACTCCAAAAATAATATCGTAGTAGGAGATTGTTGATATTATGGTAGCTGCGGGAGGTATTTACCTCCACGTGTAAACTTGATGAGAATAGAATACTCCAGAAAGCAAGAAGAAACCCTAATGAGTTGGCTAATAACCCTATAAGACATGTCGGCTCAAGAGGATAATTTATATTAGCTTATTAGCCTCCAAGAGAAGAAGTCGGCCAAAAGAATTAATATATACTAAACAGACAAATACCCAGAATGAGAAGTCGGCCCAGGCAGTTAGCCAGAATTAGTATAAATACAAGAGGCCGGTTCTCATTCTGGCAGGCAATCTCAGAATTGCAGAGCAACACTTGTGCGCACTACAGTGCCCAGTTTTGTTCGCAGATTTGAGGAGAGTTGTCATTGCAGTTGTTGCAGCTAGCAGATCGATTTTGGCTTGGACTATCTCTTGGCTAGGGTTTGGACTATCTGATCAGCTCTTGTTGGTGCGCTATCCTTGGGGAAAGATGTGCTACCCTTTGTTTGTCTATCTAGCCAAGGGTTTGCTTCCAGAGTGATTCTCTGTCAAGGTTAAGGTGCTCGGAGGGTGGCTTCGACCTATGGTTGGGTGGCAATATTGATATTGTCAATGGTAAAACGAGCACATCCATTATATTCTAACAGAGATTTCAATGTAATTCTAGACAACAAAGAAAAGTGAGGGGGGAGTATAGTCAAAGATCCATTTCGAGAAAGAATGGAGAATTTCATGGCAGAATGGGATATAGTTGACATCAAGCATGTCAAAGGAAAATTTACTTAGTAGAGTAGAAGGATTGGTCTCAACCACATCATTGTGTGACTAGATTGTTTCCTCCTTCAAAGTGATCTCCTCTTGGAAGATATCAATATCACCTCAAAAACAATCCCTTTGGCCATCTTACATCATAAGCCAATTATCCTTCAAATTTAGGAATCCATGGATTATGGGCCACTCTTATTCATATCCAACCCTCTTTGGTTGCAAGATTCCAAGGTCATGGAAACCATCTCATCATAGCAAAGGAAATGGATCATTGGATCTCCAGTATACATATGGGAGCATAAATTGAAATATGTTAAAATAGTTTTAAAAGAATGGGTGAAATGCATCTACTCCCCCCTAGAGGTGGAGAAAGCAAACCTCAAATCGCATCTTGAGATTCTTCGGAGTAGAATGGAGGAGGAAGAGGTTCGTAGTAAGCTTCAAAAAACTAAAGACGATCTATCTCACCAATTGCATAAAATTCTTAGATCGAAAGAAGAAATGTGGAGACTCAAGTTATGTAGCATATGGTTAAGATCAGGAGACATGAATACTTCATTTTTCCACATGCAAGTCAAAGCTAGGACTCTTAAAAACAATGTGAAGGAAATTACCCTAGACGATGGATCCAAGCTAAGCAATTTCATGGATGTCAAAGAATTGGCTAAGGCGCACTAAGAATTTTTATATACATAACAAGAGGGAGTTGAGCCAAATATAATTGAATATATGCTTGAAGATATTCCTTCAATAATTTCCCAAATGGAGAATGTTTAGATGATGAAGGAGATTGAAGAATCTAAAACAATAAATGCAATCTAGAGCTTGCACTCTGACAAAGCCCCAAGCCCTAATGGTTTCTTTATTCATTTCTTCAAAGCTTGCTGGTACATAATTAAAACAAATTTAAAAATGATGTTCCAGTTTGTTGAAAAATCTTGCAGGATGGGTAGTAATACAAACTCTTCATTTTTAGCTCTTATCCAGAAAGAAGTCAATCCTTCTTCCTTTCCCATATTTTGTGTAATCTCTCTCTTAACTCCTACAAAATCATGAGAAAGATCATCACAAACGAACTAAAAGACACTGTAATATCCTCATTTTTGGGTTCCCTTGCTTTGCAGTTGGAGATGACTTTATGGGTTTGTGTCAACATGATCAGAGGGGTAATTGGATGTTACTAGGGAGCTCAGAGGTTTTAGAGGAGCTATTTGATGCTTTCAGAGGTCTGTTTATTATTTTTCATCATCGGGATCATTCATGCGCAGCCAGATTCCAATTCTGTTGCATTTCGATTGTTCTCATAATTTGGGAGTACTATTGAGCATTAATTAATGGATTTCACTAAGGGTGTCATTTTAATAAATTATCTAAGAGAGGTACTTAGTGTGATAGCTCGTTGGAACCGAGAGGAAAAGCTCTAAATGTTGAGATGATGAAAATTTAACTTTCGATGCCCGGAAAACCTTTAAAGTCAAATAAATCACTTTTTGGAGTAAAAAGGTTTATTAAATTAATAAAGTGATTTTAGGAGAAAATATTAAAGATGAATTAAAAAGTCACTTGAAGGAAAAAAAAACGAAAGGGGTATAAAGAAGAGATAAGGTTCATTTCCTCTCATTATGTAGATGATTATTTGATATTGATTTGGAGAGTTCTTGGAGCCTTTGGGGGTTTGGGGTAAACCCTGGTTTGGATTGGTTTCAGTGGTGAAAGATTCCACCTCGGCTAATCAGATTTCGGTGGTGAGAGATCCACCCTAGCCATTTGGCGGGGAAGTGTTATGAACACAATATATATAGAAATAGATATAATAAATAATAATTAAATATAATAATTAAACACATCATAAATCAAAAGTCATGTCTTATCTAAAGGATGTGTCTATTCATGAAAGGGAACCCATGTGAGGATATATAAACAGACCCTCATTCTCATTGCAATCATCTCATATCATATTCGTTATTCATATTATTATTATCCTATATGGATTTATGTGTACTATCCTATTTATATTGGATATTATTTGTGTGAGCGAACTTTGTTCGTCAAATTTGGTATCAGAGCTTCGTCTCGATCCGGCTTTTGGCCACAAAATCAGAGTTTCTCTACTTATTAGGTCTTTGACCAACTCAAGCCTTTGGCCATATAAAATCTCAGAATTTCATTAAAGATATTCCACTGCAAATTCAAAATACGTACGTAATCGGTTTATGGATAAAAGGAATAAATAAATAAAAGCAAAGTGTTTCAATATAAAAGTTACATAAGAAAATTATAAAGTCAAACTATTAAATACAAAGGTGAAATCCTACCCACGAGCATAATACTTAGTTGACTAACAATTACCAAGAAGTTAGGAGGAGTAAACAGTGCATCTCCATAACTTTATAAAGAGTAAAAGTGAAGTATATAAGTTAAAGAAGTCAAAAAGGGAATCCCAAACAAAACCTCGAGTCAAAGGTCATGATCATTCATTAAAAAAAAAAGTTACTAAGTTTATTAAAAGGGTCAAGGAAAAGAGATAATATTAGTATTTTAGTTTAAAATAAAAGATATTGTTATTAAAAGAAAGTATATTTTAGTGGGGTTGTTAAAAAAAAAAAGAACATTTCATAAAAGTTGTCACAAAGTGTAGAAATGTGACTTATTATTGAGTAATTGAAATTAGTAAGAGTATTTGAATTTTTTAAAATAAAAGGGAAAAAGTAAAAAGAGTATTTAAAGGTGTCTTTTAAAAAAATAAAAAAGAATTTTTAAGATAAGTAATATATATAATATATTACAAAAAATTTTATTAAAAAAGCAAGGTATAGCAAAAAGAACAAGGCTACTAGGTAGCATATACCTGCCGAATGTAATAATGAAAGTATTGTTTAAGGAGATAGGGAGAGAAGGAGTAGTCATGAAATGACTAGATGGTAGAAATATTTATTACAATAACATTGGGGGAAGTGAAGGCAGCAATAAAACTTCAAAGTTTTTGACCAATAAGATATCAGATAAATGAGATTTAAAATTTAAAATTAATCATGATTTTTTAAAACTTTAGATAAAAGGGTGTATATTTTATGGTCAACCATGAATTAATAGAAGTCAAACCTAACTCAACACTATATACCATGCTTATCGACAGGTATAATAAGAGAGAAACCATTAAAAAAAATTACAAAAAGTAAAAGCAAGACAAAGTACGAATTGAAAAAAAATAAAATAAAATCATACCTTGTACATCCAAATTAATTATCGAAAAGATATTATAAAAATAATCTCAAGGCCATATTCAAAGTTATAAAAAGTGCATAGCTTTATATATTATTTGTGGATTAAAAAGAAGTAAATGTATATACTGAGGTGATCTTTTTAAAATGGTATTTAATTAAGACATTATTAAATCACTTACTTTTATAAAGTATATAAAAAACGTTACTTAAAGTGGATATAAAGTACTTTTATAAAGTATAAAAAAATGTGTAAAGGAAATATATATATATATATATATATATATATATATATA